>VWZP01009979.1:767559-823276 GCA_013396995.1 Dicaeum eximium
GAGAGAGAGAGAGAGAAAGAGAGAGAGAGAGAGGAACTCTTTACTTGAAGTTGAGGAGAACATTGATTTAATGTAAAATACTCAGAGGGAGGCAGAGATCCTGGGAAAGAGGGGAAAGTGGAGGCTGTAGCCTTCTGTGCCTTTGCATGGAAGGGTTTAAAACCCTCTCTAGAAGGTCCAGCTGCAAATTACCATTTCCACTCCACATCCTTCCTTAACTCATAGAAACTGTAACTCAAATACAAATTTTGAGCACAAATCCAATGCCTAAAGCCCTTCCAAAGTCCTCATGCTCAGTTGGCTCAGCACCTTTGGAATGAGGTGACTATCTCTGCAAACCAGTCTCATGATTTTACAGTTTTCAAATCTGTACCTCAACCAACAACACTTCCCCAAACCGCACCCCAAAATCCTTTATTAACTCATTGCAAAGAAGCTACAACAAATGCTGGCAGAATGCTGACCTAAAGCACAATTCTTCACCTGATTCTGCACCTTGTAAACCTTAAGTTTTTTCCTACATGGCCTCTAATTTTGAGTTTCTAATATAAACCTTGTACAGGCAGACAGCACCATTTTGTGGCCAGTTCAATGCAGATGGCCAGGATAATGTATCCATTGCCTCCCAGTACCTGGTTTGGCCAATCCTCATTTTGCTCTTCCCAGCAGAGGGGATGCCCAAGATTGGTTAAAGAGAGTTAGGCATCCTAGTCTCTGTTTTAGACTGTTAATGCACACTGCTTGCAATTTGCTTGCAAATCCCCAGGCTTAATCAAACAAGAAGATGTCATTTTAGCCTCTTTAAGTCTCTTTTCTGTTAAGAAGTAAAGAAATCTATCACACAAAATAAAACAGTGGGGGTTTCCAACAGTAGTCGCCATTCAGGCAAAGTGGTAACTTTTTCCAGGAAAATCTTGATTTTCTACTACCAAACCATGGGTCTCAGAATTATATTCTGCATTGCAGATTTCATATTTGTGACCTGCAGTCACAGGAAACTTATCCTTCAAAAGTTAATTCACAAGGATCACAATATGGGACTTGGTGTTCAAAACAATAGGAAGAGAACATTTATTCTTTTCCTTACTTACCATGGCTAAAAAAAAGGAAAAAAAAAAAAATAAAATCAACTTTATCTTCTGTCTATGTCACATTTGCTTTGTGTCCTTCAGTATCATTGATTTCTCTCTTCTTCCCCTGGAGTAATTGTCCAGACCTTTTCTGCCCATCTACACTTCCTCCACCACAAGCTGCAGAAGCACTCAGTATTAGCGTGTCTCAGAAGTGCTAACCTAAAGAAACAAAATTCATGACATAAAAAACCCCATACAGCCTCTTCCATCCTTTTTCATTCCTACTTTTCAGGAGACAGGGAGCCGAGGAGAGATTTCCACAATGGTATTGTTTCAGCTTAGTATGAAGAAAATCCTCGATTCTTTATGTGTGCTTGGAAGCCTGTAGTAATCATATTATTCCAGGGTCCTTATTGCTGGTTAATAGAATTCTTTTAATATTGACCCAAGTTTCTATTAAATAGATTTGCATTGATCTGGTGATGTATAGAGCTCAAGTAAGTCTATCTATGTGTAAGCAAATTAAAAGCCTTAAGCCTATACAGCCAAACTGTATAATCCCATGCTGAAAAATTGATCCTCTGATACTCTCCTGGGGACATTTTTTTTTTCTTTTTAGGTAAAGAGACACCTTCAATTTCTTTCAGAAATAAAAATATCACAAATATTTCACATTCAACAAATACAGTCCAAAGCCACCAGAATAAGTGTTTTTAATTAGAAACTGCACCTTGCATTGGGTAACACAGCACTGACATTCAGCAGTTATAATGAATATTTTAATTATGTTGAATAAAATTAATTATGTTGCTACAGCATCACTCATCATTGTTTTCCTGCCTGAGCATAGAGCTTGATATTTTTGAAGCAATATGCTTACCACAATCTTGCTGTCACCAAATTCAATACCAGCATCACCCAGACCATACTCCTTTGAAATCCAATTGGTTTCAGATTGCCTTTTCTCTGTCCTGGAATAAAATCATCAAACACATAGATCTCAAAACACTTAGTAAATAACACTGTCCTGGTTGTGTATGTGCAGTAGTATTGAAGATGCACCCATGAAACCCCTGGCAACAGTAATAAGATCTACAGATCTGCATGAGAACCAGTCTCCAGCCACCACCATGGGTGTTCACACCCACTGAATGTGAGGATGGGCACAGGGGAGTGAACAGCAGGAGCTCAGATGGGTGGTTTCCCAAGGCACCATGCTACAGGGTGGCTTATCCCACCTCTAGGAAGAGCTGCATTCACTTTGAAGTCTCTCTTCTAAGAGAAGGCACCAATACTGCTCTCTTCCTTTCTCTCCCACCATGTCCATTAATAGCATTCATTAATTAACCAGGAAATAATTCATCTTCACTATCAGACCTGTGGTTCAGAAAGCACCCAAGGAGCAGGAAGACACACATGCACACACACCCAAATAAGTGGGATGTCTTCAGCCTTATTTCCATATGAAATTAGACTAAAATAATCATAAAGCTTAATTCAGTTTCTCAGTTCCTGTTTCACACACATTTTGACCCTCCAGCACAACTGCACTAAAGGTATCTTTTGTCTAACATATTACAGGCTACTAGCACAACTCCTGAAAAACCACAACCATATCCAAGGTGCCCAACTGCATATGAAGACCAACCCACATTTTGGAAACCCAGACAGAGCACCTATAATTTGGAGGCCATTCTTACATTACCCAGTTAATACATGCATATGCCTCTGCTGTGCACTTTGAGCATGTGAGCAAAGACTGAACAAAAAAACCCCCACAGAAGCCTGCCAAAAAACAGTGGTCATCATGGCAGAGTTCATGCAGTGTTTTTAATGGGCATGAAGGATGAGCACTGTCTCAATGCTTACCTTACTGAGTGGGATCTATTCAAAACAAGATAGCTAGTAAGTAAAAAACCACCTTTTTAGAAATGCTAATTAACATCAAACACTGATCAATACTCTTTAAAACCTCCCCATTATAAGCATGAACACCTACACCTTTGCAAATTGAAGTAGGTCTTGGTAGATGTGAAGATTTTCTGACTGGAAGAGCCATGTCTGCTGTTACCATGTGCAAGCACTTCCATCACTTATTATCAATATCCAAAAGAGCATATCAGCAAAACCAGATATTTTTAGTTAGGGTATTGCATGCTATGAACCTTGCATGTATTTCAGGAAGTGTTTTTAGTACTTATTATTCTGATTCGCACTAGGCTGAGACCCAACCTAGCCTCTATTCTGTGCATGCAACCTTTCTGCTGGAGGAGTTTTGAATGCCAGTTTTCTTTTGATGGACTTTCCACATGCTTCAGTAGGAGTAGTGCAACACCTTGCTTTCATAACGAAGTTGTGGGCTTACTTCTCTGTGATTTCTCAGACACACACAATTATAAAGTGCTAAAACAATTTTCCTGCAGTCAGCTGCATGAACTTGGGGTGACAAGAGTGAAAGCCTCCACATCATCACCAGCTCTAGATAGTTAGCAGAATGAATAGATCATATCCCTGCATCAAAGGAAACCCACTGCCTACCAGGACCTCAGTGCTGCATTATGACTGTCTTAAAACCAGTGAAAACTTAATGGGATGCTAAAGAAAAATTACCATCATGGGTCCTTAAAAGTCATTTTATCACAAAAGCAGTAAATTCATGTCTGCACAGAGAAAAAGATCCTTGCCTCTCACTGCCTACTAAGTAGGCATTACCTGCTATGTGGTTACCTGCAGGATTTCCAGGGAGTGTAGGATGCAAACAACATCTATTTCTGCAGGTGTAGGAGTCAAATTGAAAACAAAGGCTGGTAGTACACCCCGATCCCTTTGCAAGATGAGGGGCTACCTCAGCTGGTTGTGTAGCCCCCCAGGGCAGGGGCATGCTCCCAAGTCCTGCTTGCCTCAATCTTCTGCCCCAGCCCTGAGCTGGAAGGTGACCTGCAGGAAACTCACAAAAATCCATTACTGTGTTGTGTCAGCTCAGAAAACCACAACAGGGCCAGGCAGGGGAGGAAAAAGCCTGGAGAGGAAATCAAGGAAATTCACTTTGGCAGAAACTAGCAAAGCCTTTTTCTGAATGTTAACTATCTAATTTAATGAAGTCTAGAGATCAGTAGAGACAATTGTCACTGCCAGCTTTGATGCCAATCACAACTCTGGAACACGAGCCAGTGAATGCATCCAACATACAAAGAAGAAAACAAAAACAAGGCAAGGATTTGACCCTTTGCTCTCATGATCCTTTAAAAAGAAATATCACCTTTCAAAACTATGGGGGAAAAAATCTTCCCAGTCATAGCAAGTCAGCAAGAAAAAGGAAAGAGAAATCACAAGGCAAAAGATTACAGAACTGTAACTTCTCTGTCAGTCTGTCGTGCTTCTAGGGCTGTTGGTGGGAACACTTGAGGGCTGAAAGCCTTTATGTAGGCTGGAAAATTAGGGACGATTTCTCTGATCTCTGTCAGGGAAGCAGGCCTGAACTTTTTCCTTATGGGCAGCTGTGAGTCTGCTGTGCCTTCACGGGAGTCCTGTTGCCGGGACACACTTCTCCTGTGCCGGTGGGTTCCCAGAATCCTCAGGTCCATCACTTCTTCACCTTATTCTTGAGAAGGCATATGGTGAAGATGCTTTGCATCTCTGCTAAGTATATACAAACAAACTCCAAACTTCTGTACATCAAAGGCACAACTAAGCAAATTAATATAGTCTGATTTCTTTCAAGCAGGTTTTTCCATAGAGACTTTCAATGGAGGAAAATTAGAACCATTAGGTCTGGAAAAGACCCGCAATATCAAGTCCAACCTTTGAATATCACCATGCCCACTAAATATCACAAAACCACACATATACTCATTTTTGAGAACTTCCAGGGATGGTGAATTCCCACTTTTTTCCTGAAAATCTGTAGATCTATAGTTCTTGCCCTTATGGGTAAACATGGGTTAACATATAATTCTGGACAATCTGCTCTTTCCCAAACCGAAGGACTGAACTCATCCTCGCTCATTCTCTTGACCCACCCTTTCTTCTCTGAAAATGGGCTCTGGGAAAGCTCTGTAAGGGAAAACAGCATTTTATTCCCCCTCTAAAATATTAGGAATTTAAGGTGTGCCCATTTCTTGCTTTACATGACTTTTGCATATCTACATCCTCCTCAGAATAGTCAGACTATGAGAAACTCTGATGGTACTAAAAATGCCCTTAGTGTGACACCATACAATCTAAGAGGTTTGCACAAAATTTCTACCAAGCATACAAACACAGAGGGTGATTTGGGGATGCATTTCCCTGAAGGTACAGTTCTTACCTTGTACTCTGTCAGTTTTGGAGGAATCCTGTCACAATGCAGAAACATCCATCTTCTCTCCTGCATGCATGAGATATACGAGACCCCAAATTCTTCTGTTTGACTTTTCCTTGCCTTCTTCTCTGTCTTTTTACCCAAGCTGTAGACCTGAAAACCAAACCATATGATCAGAAGGCCATGACCACATGGGGACCTATGGAGACCCCACAAGTGCACTGTGCAAAACGACCCATTTCCAACCTTCATCCACCAACCATCATGTGTCTCATCTGAGCAATGCTGACAGCAGTCACCAAACTACACCAAGACTTGCCACACACTGCATAGCAACAGACCTTGGCAGACATAATCCCACCCAGGCCAGTCATACATTTTCCACAAAAGCTATACAAGGAATTCTCTAATACTGGCAGAATTTAGGAGGTTTTAGGACAATGCACTGAAAACCATACTTTAACTTTTGGTCAGCCCTGAAGCTGTCAAGCAGTTGGACTAGATGGTCGTTACAGGTCCCTTTTGGCTGAACTATACTATACTATACTATTCTATGCCATTCTTCTTTTTAACTCCTCCTTTTCCTAGAAATGCATGCCAAGGCACACACACTGATGCACTAGGTACAGCTGCTGGGCATTCCTCATGCCTTTTCTGCCATTCAGCTCCCAGGGGCTAACCTCGTGGCACTCCTCTCTACTTTGGCCATGGAAGAAACCAGCCCTGCAGCCCAGGGACCACCCCCTATTAGCTGTTCCCTCTCTGCAGACCAGGGATAATTTCCATTAGGCCATGCAATGAGGACTGGGGACACAAACTCAGTTTTGAGGGGATACAAGGGGTGGTTTCTGCAGCCACAGTCCGGATAAAAGCCAAAGAGTAACCAGAGCCATAGGCTGGGCTGGCTGGTGCCATGGAAAGGACCAGGCTTTGAAAAGGACCGCCATGGAAACACAGGCTTTGAAAAACCAATAACTAGAGGTTACACTTGTGATGTGGAAAGGTTGGTCATTCTCAGATCTAGAAAATTCAAATCTGTGCCCAGAGCAGAGCCAGGCAAGCAACAACTCTTCCAAATGGCAAAAAACAGCCTACATCTCCTACCACTGTCATATTCCCTTTCCCCACTGAAACCAAGCTGCATAGATCTTCTGTTAAACACACCAATTTGTTGTGTTTATATGGGATACAAAATGCATTTCAGCCAAAGGGTTAAACTTTCACAGCTTACTTGTGCCACTGACCTTTTGCAGAGGGAAAGGAGAGCAGAGTTCAGCTGGATGGGACATATACCAATTGCCTAGTCCAAATGCCTGACCACAAGTTGAGGGCATCATCCAGCTGCCTCTTAAACACTAACAGGTCTGGGGCATTGACACTCTCTCCAGGAAGCCTGCACTAGGGTCTGGCACCCTCTCAATAGATATGTTTCCTCATGTCAACTCCAAACCTTCCCCGCTGGAGGCAGATTTGAACCTGAGGTTGTCCCTCAGCCTTTTTCTCACCAAACTAGACAAACCCTGTCCTCAGCCACTCTTCACAGGCCATGTCTTCCAGCCCTCTCACATCTTTGGTACCCTCTTCTGAATGCATTCAAGGACCTTCACATCCCTCTTAAGTGATGGGGCTCAGAGCTGCTCGATACCCAAGGTGAGGCTGCACCAGTGTCAAACACAGTGGCATAATCCCCTCTTTTGACCAGCTGGTTGTGTTATGTTTGATGCACTCCAGGACGAGGTTTGCCCTCCTGGCTGCCAGGGCACACACTGCTGGCTCGTATTGAGCATCCTGATAGCCAACACCCCCAGTCCTCTCTCTGTGGGGCTGTTCTCCAGCCACTCCTCACCAAATTTGGACTTTTGTCCAGTGTTACTCCAACTCAGATGCAGAATTCAGAACTTGTTCTTGTACAGGTTTATGCCACTGATGATTTGCCAGTGCTCTAATCCATTCAGATCCTTCTGCAAGGGCTCTTGTCCATTGAGAGAGTCAACACGGGTGACTGCCTGCCAGACATTTATACCCCCAGTAATTTCAACCCTTTGAGAGCTCTGCCCTCCAGTCAGTTGTTCACCCAGTGTAATGTCTCCCTGTTCATCTTGCACAAGATCTGGACAAGTTGTCCAGAAGGATGCTGTGGTGGGCACTATAAAAAGAGTTACCTAAAGTCCAGAAAAACTACATCCACTGCTGACCCTTCATCCACTAGGCAGGTGACCTAATCACAGAAGGATATTTAATTAAACAAGACTTTCCTTTTGTGGACCAATATTGGCTGTATCTGATGATCGCATTTTTCTTTAAATGTCTTCCAGCAGCACCCATTATGATGGTCTACATAATTTTTCCAGGTACTGAGGTTAGACTAACAGTCTGCAGTTTCCTAGGTCTTCCCTCATGCCCTTTTTCTAGGCTGTAGTAACACTGGCTAGACTCCTGTCAGCTGGAATCTTCCCAGATTCCCAAGACATTTGGTAGATGATTGAGAGGTTGCTGCCATAACATCCACTAACTCCATTACTCTGGAATGAAGTCCCTCAAAACTCCATGGACTTGTAAACATTCAGCCGATACTGCCGGTCTCTTACAAGTTCATTATCCACAAAAAGAAAGTCACTGCTTCCATACTCATGGTCCTCTGGCTCAGGGGACCAGGCAGCCCAAGGTCTCTCAGTATTATCAGAGGCAGAGACAATTGAAAGCATTGACTGTCTTTGCTTTTTCTTTATGCCTATTAGTCACGTGCCCATCTTCAACAAGACTCTTGGCTGAGCAATAGATAATAGGCACCATGATACCTGCTTTGCCTTCTGTGTCTCTGATTCTCACCCAGAGGCTCTCAATCACATCATCCCTACCATTAAGGGCTGTGCAGTCAAACCTTTCTCTTACAGACATTGCAGCTCCTACATCTCAAGTGCTCTGTCTATCCCTCCTGAAGAACTAAAATCCCTTCATCCCATTTGCTTACCTCATTTTGTGGGAAGATTCTCAGGTCTTATCTACCATCCTGGTAAATCTCCTTTCCCTTTAGGATTTAGCATTTTGGGTGCTGAAAGAGTAAGGAGTAATATTATTCTTCTCATTTTGCACATTGATGCTAAAATTGGTATGTAATTCAGACCATGTAAGAAAGGGCATTTATACCATATACATTTATTTCATTGTGGTGATGTCAGAAGGAAAAAAAGGGGATTGTTCCCTCTGTATGAATTCCACAGAGACATAGAGACCAAGCTGTTATGGTGAGGTCTACTTGGAATGAAGTTCTGGATTGTTTTCTTCTCTTTATTTTTCCCTTGCATTTTAATAGTTCTTTTCCTCTTTTGGCACAGGGAAACACCTGTTTCTATTACATGTCCTTTCATCTCAGGAATAAGGATCTATGTCAGGACTTAGGTCCCTCAGATTTGTCATCCCGTTACATGCATGCTTTCCAAACTTTGGTGATGAGGGCCCAACACTCAGCATTGTTCCCCACTGAGCTGTGGAAATCTTCTTGGCAGACTTTCCACTCCTCTCCCTAAGTTGACCCATTTTATCATTGTGTAGTGACTGCCTGGGTCATATCACCTGCATGTTGTGGATCAACAGAAGCCACCAGTCTATGAGAGGAACTGAACTTTATCGAAACAAATTTAGGGGTTTTTTTTCCATTGGCTGCATTCAAATCCTATATACATTTCTTTGCCTCTAAAAAACCAGAGACATCTAAGAACAAAAGGCAATTCTCCATATAATATGAGAAGGCTCTCAATAAGAAAGTTTCTTATCTTAAAGAGATAATTGGTGAAATATATACTGTTAGAGTACCCATCAGCACTGCCAGATGTCAGTCATTTCCATTACAAGCCAGACTACTGAAAATAAACTACAATTAGGCTGTTATGTCCTTTGTATTGAAGCCAGCTCTAGCACAGAATGTATCAACTCACGTACACGAATTATTTTCTTATCTGAATTTGATCTCAACATACTCAAATGAAGAGAGTTGAAATGATGGTGGATACAAACAAAACGTGAAAAAGATAGCTCTAAAGACAGGGAAAAAATTGTTCTGGCTATTCATATTCTCAAGAAATATCTGTTCAAACTAGCCAGGTTTACAGATGTTTTGGATTGAGTGAACTTGTCTTATAAATAATGTTTCTTATATTTTAGGTTGGCAGGATGAAGACTAAGAGGGGAGATAACTCTCCGTAATGACAGCAGAACAGTATGTGCTAGAAGAGAGGAAACTGAGGTATATCTGTTGAGTTAGTATATAAAACCCAGCTTTGTAAAGTTGCAGTGAGATTAACTTACATATACTTTAGCAATTATGTCAGTAGAGAGTTCCTGGATCACTGATGCTGTCATAGTTGAATGTTGCAAATTTGGTCTTTCAGAGCCTTGACCAAGGCTTGACCAATCTAGAGAACAGGTAGGTTTGCTGCTCTCCCTGCTGCCATTGGAAAGCCATGCCACAACACCCTTACCTTCCATATCCAATTTCCAGCCAAACTCTTTTATGGTCAGCTGTTCTAAATTTTATTTTAGGCTAAACAACAATTTTTCCTCATTGCTCTTTGTTCCTCTCATGTACGCAAACAGTAATTACAGCCTCTTCACAGATGTCTTTTTGCTAGACCCTGTAAATGCTGTTCTCGCAGTCCCCTCTCCAAAGGTTTTTATTTGTCTATCCTAGACACTATCTGTCTTGTCCTCTTGTGCTCATGGGTGTCTAGGGCCATGTGCAATATTTCCTATGAAGTTGCACTGATGCTTTGCCCAGGATATTACTTTTACCTCCTTTACTGGAAATAGATTACCTGATGTGAACCTAAGCCGTATTTCCCTGTATTTTCTGTTTTCACAGACTACCACACGAACATTCATAAGTAATCCTGTCTGTCATTAATTGTTACTATTATTTGTCCTCTGCATCATGTTGCAAGAGAGTTTTCAGGCACCAGGAAAGCCAAGTCCTGGAACAGACTCATCTCCTACAATGGGGCAAGAAGCAAAAATCCTAACTAGTTCTAAAACTCAGCCTGATAAATGAAGAGGAATATATGATGTGACTGCCTGAAATATCAGGAATCTGGACCTCATGATCTGTGAAGACCTTCCCTATCCTGAGTCCAGAATTACTAAATATAATATACGATAAAGTCACTGAAAATCTCCAACTAATCACTGACATGCCAATAGCATTTTAGATAGAATTTTGAAAAGCAAGAACAAGATGAGTACCTGGGTCCCTTCAGCCCCTATAGAAGTCTCAAGATACTTTTAATTACACTTATTTCTATTTCCAGTATTGGCTACAGAACTACATTCACATAGAAAGTTCTTGTTTCCTGGCATTTGTACACTGAATGAGCATGACAGAAAGTCAGACAAAAAAGGACTATATCTATGTTTTAAACACTCAGAAGTTTAGAAGTTAGAAGAAAGGAGATATTTTAAATTCTGAAGAGTTGCAAAGCCAGAAACTGATCTCAACACTCTCAATCCTCCCTGCAACAGCTAATTTGTGTGAACATCTCCTTTCCTGTATAGTGCATCCACTGTTGAGTGAGTCAGAGGAGACTGAATCAGGAAACACATTTTCCATTTAGATCTGAAACCACTTGGCTCCAAGGTAGTCAATCTCCGTTGCATAAAGCAGACGTAGAAAACAAGAACAGTCCTGAGGAAGTTGTCTCTTGTATTCCCTATTTTTCCTGCTATTCCTCAGTTGTCTTATTATTCCATTAGAATAACATAGCTATTCTAATGAAAGCATCATTTAGGACAGCATTTTTTAAAAAGCCTATGTAAGTGGTCATTATTTTGAGAAGTAAGACATATATGACTCAATCCAGTGAAGATACTAAAAACATTAATTATGACATAAATATAAGATAAAACAAAAAAATGCAATACAAACTCAGAACCAAACACTGCTCCCTGTTCAGTCCCTACCTGCCTTTCCTGGGTACCTGTGGTTGATTTTCAGGTTTCTCAGTTTCATGTACAAATCCTGGAGCATCAAAATATTGGTCTGATGTCTGCCACATCCCTATGCTCATCTGGGCTTCAAAAATTAAGTATTTTACCCCCTCCTTGAGGCAGGGAGGACTGAGATGCCCAGATGACACCTATAAACAAACCAGCAATATGAGGCTGTCCAAGAAATAAAGAATTTCCATGGCAGCCTAGGGGTTACAATAAGCAGGTTGGCAATCCAAAGACACGATATCAATATTGCCGACCTAAACTCAAATCCCTCCTCTGACTGAGGCAATACTTGTGCCCCACCACAGGATACCTCGTCCCAGAGCTTCCCAGGTACCCCAAAAGAGGACATTTTCTTTCTTCAGATGTTCAGCTGAATAAAAATTCCTAATTCTTCAATTGAAAATTGCAAGACTGAAACTTGGCCCCTGCAATAAGGAAGGCCTATGTATTATCCAGCAAGCAGGTTAGCATCGTGCTTGCACTTCTTTGTACATATGATCCCAAATTACTCCTGAAAACAGAACTTGAATGTTTTTGACAATTCTGTCTTTTCTTAGCTACTTAAAAGATTTTTAATTCAACTAAAAGTCTTTACTTATTGTGGCAGTGAGTTCCACAGATTAACTATATGTGACATAAAAGGGCATTTTCTCTACCATTTTTTAATTTAGTGCCTTTTAATTTAATTAGGAATCCTCCTGTGTCTCTTTCATAAGACAGGATAAATAGAAGCACCTGGTGACCTTCTTTATGCCATACATTATTTTATATACCTTTGTCATGTCACTTCTTATTAGCCTCTTTACTAAAGTAAATAGCTGGAATCTTTTTAATCTCTCCTATTATAAGATACTTTCCAACCTGTAATCATTTGCTTTGCCCTTTCTGAAAAGTTCTTGGATATTCAGATCTCTCTAGGTAATCATTTAAAAGTAACACATAATTTACAATAATTTAATCTTTAGTAAGTCTTACACTGTTTACACAACTAGGTTCCTTCTATGATCTATCCTTTCTATACTAGTGCAGATTTATCAGGAAAACAATGCCTCTAGGAATGGTCTTTGTTGGCAGCAATATTTGCAAACATGAGAGACTAAGCTCAACCTCAACTGGTTTACGTATCTGGGGCAATACTTTGGGGCGTACCCCGGCTCAGGTCTGGTTTTACATTCACAGCTAGTTTGAGAGTGTAGTCAAATCCATCCCACATGCACCTCTGTAATGTTGGTCCCAAGAGTGTACTTCAGGTGACCTTACTAGACCTTCATGTAGCACCTTCTGCCAAGTGTCTTCTCAATGAGTGCAGGCTGGTGATTTCATTTCCCCTCATGGAGGTGAGCCCCAGCCAGCAGCTTGTGACCTGAAGTCCCAGCACTCGGCATGAGTAACTGACCCTGCACTCCTGGCTCAGGTTCTGCTGTTGGTGGAAACTAGAAGAGATAATCTCCAGTTTCAATATCTCTGAGCAATCACATTTGCTAAACAGATAGAAATTTCTGCAAACATTGAATGGGTGTCTCAGTATATCATCAGTGACAAAATGCCATGTACAGTTCAGGAGATTGAGAGTTGTCAGAGCTTTCTCATCTCTTCCAAATATTTTCTGGTTCACATTTTCTGGTTCATTCATTTTTAGCAGGCAGGCAGGCAGGCAGGCAGGCAGGCAGACTAGGTGAGTTGCTAGCTCCAGTGTAGAATAATTTCTACCTCCAGCACACAGCAGAACAAAACAAAGGTGTTCTTTGATGTACTTCAACAGGGGCATTAGGAGGAATTAATGCCAGATATTATACCCCATTGTCCGCATTTAGACAGCATTTGTTCTGCACCCCAGAAATGTCTCACTGTTATCATTACATTTGGTTTAGGGTTCAGACTCTATTCTTGAACAACAAGATTTAAACATGACAATCATTCTGTCCATTTGACTCATGAAGGCAGCTCTCCTCAATCTTATTTCTTACACCTCCCCTGCCTTCTCAGAGCCTGAGAGCTGTGCCACACCAGGGCACCCAAGCTGCTGGGCCCAGAGAGAGGAACTCCAGCATTTCACTAAATATTTAAGCTTTGCTAATGGTGAGCAGTCACAATGCTTGTCATCCCACAGCAACAACTTCTGCTCTGCAGGTGCTAGAAAGAAAATTAGTGAAAACTTTCCCTCTCTTTTTTTTCTTAAACAGAAAGACATTTTTTTCCCACATACACAAAAAGCTGAAAACTCTGGTTTTACTTCAGTTGCCTAACCCCAGACACCCTAATATCACTGGAGATGCCACAGGTAGTGGCAAAACCCATGGCAGTTTGGGAGATGCAACAAAGAAACTACGACTGACCCTCATCCTTCTGAACAGTACCCTGACACCAGATGCTGCAGCATAGAGCAGCTTAAGCAGCAATCATTAGGCATTCACATTGAGCCTTTGCTCTTAAATATAAGTCCTAGATCAAGCACCAAAAATATATATTTTATTATATATATAATATATATATATATATTTCACAATGGAAGGTGACTGACTATTCACAATCCAGCTGTCTTCAGACCTGGCATTTCTGATCTCAATGACTGCTTTCTGAACACAACACCCACTGGAACAGGAAAATAAAGAAATAGCTCAATATCACTTGTGTAGTGCTTCTAAAATGAGAGCACTCCCAAAATTGTGTAGGAAAACAGAGCCATCTACAGGGGAAACTGTTCTTGTTTCGCAAGAAAAGAGATCTGATGAAGCAACGCATGACCCCGTGCAGCCAACACAGGGGCAGGACCAGACGAACACTGTGTTGCCAGCAGAGTGACAGCGTACAGAAATATATTCTGTATAATAAAATTTTTTTAATCAGGCTTTCAGGCTCTCTTCTTTCATAGTTTTTAGCAAATCATCTCCATGAGCATCCAAGGAAAACTACAATTAAGTTTCCCAGTGACTATCTCCTCACATTCCTGTTACTAGGAATTGCTGGAAGACACTTTTACTGGTACACACCTGGCACAACTACCCAGGAGACAGGCTATGAGACAAAACAGGCTACTAGACAAAACTAGTGCAACATCTGAGGCTACAGTCCCACACCATCTTTTGACTCCCAGCTCTTTTTCATCAGCACTGTGCCCCTCAGTTACCTGAGCATGCCCTTGCTATATCAGAGATACCCAAGCTGTACCTAACATAACTGGCTACAGAAGATGTAAAAAAACTTATCATTCCTGCTGTACAATGGAAAACAGAAAAGACTGCCACGTTTTTTTGTATTAGTGGTGTGTTCAGTTCCCTGCTTGTGACAAAAGCAACCAGTAGATAACACCACAGGGAATGGCTCCTTATTGCCTTTTTACCTCCATGGAAAAAGATCTTGGGGCTGAAATCTTAATTGATTTTCCTATTGTGTGACTGGGCCACTATATGTCTGCAACCAGAGAGACAGAAAGGAAGGGAAAGAAGACTTGGCTGAAAACAGGGCATGATTGGCTCAGGGTATCTGGAAGCCTTAAAAAGCTGCAGCAGAGCAGCTGCTTAAAATGCTATACTAGGAAATGCAAGGTCTTCAGTGTCAGGGATTGCTACAACTTTGGGAAAGAGCTCTAAGACTTTCTTCTTGGCCAGATGATAAAAAATGGGGTTTTTAATGTTAACACAGGAACCTCCACACTTAGCTGGATTAAGCCAATTAAAATGGCGCGAAATCAATCTTTCTTTAAATACTTAAAAGCAGAGCAAAAATTAGGTTGAGCAAACCCACCCTAATTGATTTCCATTTCTGTAATGACTGATTTATGTGATATATAAAGTTCAGCTTCATATCTAGTCGGAGTTCTAAATGTTTGTATGTTCTTGCTTATTCAATCATTCCCTTGTAGGATTATTATTTTAAACTCATCCAGACTTGAGCTTTTTGAGTTATTAGAAAAAAATTATACAGACTTACCTTTGGCAGAATTTAATAATAGTTTTAATTCAATTAAATCTAATTGAATTACTTTAAATGCATTCTGCAATTTTATAGGTACTGACTGAGCTGTACGGTCAATGGAACAAAGTCATCAGTGTAACAGTATAGCTTTGAGTTTTAATATTGTTGATATAGGTCAAAATATAGGAAACTAGGACTTTTGTGGGTAGAAAATATTTCCTTTGGCCTAGATAGTCTCATTTCTGTGTCAAAAAGAACAATGTACTTTACAGCTTCCATCTGGTTCAGCTATCACACGTGGAGATACCAAGCAATGACTCCTCATGAAGTGGCTGTTGACTTCACTGGGAGCTGGATGGTGTGGGAGGGTAAGAAAGGAGGATCATGTATGTGAGTTGTGTGAAGCCCTGCTAGCACAGGACAACTTGGGCCTACCACTCTGCCTGGCCAATTGTATCTGAAGACAAAACTAATGCAAGATATTTTGAAACGTTTTTGAAAATATTTCATTGCTCTTTCTTCTGTTTTAACAATGAGTTTAAATGAAAAACACATGGCAATCAATTAGGCACAGACTGTAAGCTCTCCCAGACAAGGGCTGTTCTTTTTGTGTATACATACAGAGTGAGATATGTTTCTGTTAATTTTAACTATCTAGGAGCTGTGTCTACTCTAAAGCAGTTGCCCAGGCATCTGCTGAACTCTTTGCAGAGAGTCCTTGCTAAGCAATCCACCCCATCTATCTTTGATGACACATCCTTTAGGACTGTGGAAAAGTTTTGCTTTGACTCACATTTATTCTTTTCCTCATACAAGTAAAAGTACAGTTTTTACCCCATCTCTTTGCTTTGCCACCCACGCAGCCCCTGTCACTCTGTCTCAGTAGGCAGAGGACAGAGGATCTGCCCTGTCAGGATGGCACTCTTGCATTCCTGCTATTATCCCTCTTAGTTAAAATCAATCCTACTGAAGAGGAGAAAGAGGGAAGTGGGAAGAGAGCCTCTGGGACTAACAAAAAAGGAAACACACTCAAGCAAGGAAGGTACAGGTGTTAGAAGACAAGCAAGAATCTCTAAAAGAGGAATGGTACCTGGAAAAGAAGGAGATATTTTGTGGAAATATGGTGCAAAATCAGATCTTATAAAAAGCCATGGCTGAAAGAAGAGAACTGGTGTAAAATTTGGCAAATGGTTTAATCACTGAGCTTTTTACACATGCATTTAAGTCCTTTTTGTTCCTGATCTCTGACAAAAGTGTGCAGCAGCTATTTTAGTCACCATAATATTATTTCATGGCCAGAAATCTCCACTGGAGAAAAGGTCAGTTGGCTTCAAAGGCACAAATGAGTGAAAGAAGTCAGTAAAGCAATAATAAATACCAACAGATGTTTCACTCAGTATCCTAAACTTGGTTAAAGCATTCAACTTCCCTTGACTGTTACTTTTTTCCTAAAGGGATAAATATAAACCTAACTTAAATTTCTCATTTTTAATAGGATGTTGTACCATTTTCAGTTCATTGTAAAATATTTATGCAGGGAGAAGCTCACAGTAGACAGGCTTGATACTTGACTCTGAATTTCTACGAGAAGAATATATAACTCCTTCAGGTAATTGGAAGATAAAACAAGTATGCAGTTGATCAGCTAAATTGGAAAATAGAAAGGAAAAACATAAAAGTAGAAGTTAATTACAAGGCACACTGTCTTCATAAGAACATAAGTGTAATTTGGGATAAGTGCAGGAAAGGGGTTTGTCTCAAAGATACTTTCTAGTAAGAGGAGGAGAGGAAAGAAGTAATCTAAGGGATTATCTGCACCAGATAAAAGCTCTTGGATAAACTCCCATGCCTAATAGCAGCTCATCTCCAAGAAAACATAGTGGAGCTCAAAGATAGGGCAAAAATGTATGTTTACCTCATATAAAATTTTCTCCCAGGCTCTTCCAGTAAGAGCAGAAGTAGATGAGGGAATCTGTGTGGAAGAGATCTGCAGGGCTTCCCATTTTACACTCTAAACTGCAATTCCTCCTTCTACCCTGAGCTCTGTAAGCCCAAGTCATGCTCTCCACATTCGTGCTTTCTGTAAAAGCAAGAGGGGAAATTAGCTCACAGTGTACCTAGGGAAGGCTGTCAGTGCTGGGGGAAGAAACTGGGTCACAACATTTTCTGCCTCTCCATGAGTGGCCCGCATAATGGATCACGCTGCCTCAGAGTCTCCAGGTTTTCCAAAACACCCGATGAGCTCTTCTGTCTGACAAATAAATCTAATTTTCATTGTTGGCAATTCCACTGCACAGCCCTGAGGAGACACTTCTGTGTTGCAGCCTGAGCTCACATCTGGCTCCATACACCTCAAATTTGTTGCAAGCTGGGCAGGACTGCCACAGATCCTCGTTGGTCCTCTGTGGGGCAAAGGGAGGAAGAGAAGTCATAAAGGCATGAGGGGAGGTTTCTCCATGAGTCCTCTCTACTGGATTCCCCTCTTTCAGGTATGTTAGTGTGAAGTAGCAAGTAAGGATCTACACATACAATGTTTGCCTACCAGGCACTTTCCTTAACCACATCAGTAACTGTGAACAGTGGGCAATCACAAAGCCAAGTACCATAGGGAAAAATGCTGATTGCTAAGCGTACTTAAAAGGACAGAAACTCAGCTGGGATGAACAAGAATAGCTTTCACAAAGTATGTGAGTCTGTCTGGACACAGCACTTTATAATTTTAGTGCTACAGCTCAGGCAGGCTTTGGGATGGGGAGATGCAGTTTTCTAGCACCTTGTCCCACAGAGCAGCTGGGTGAGCAGCAGCAATCCAGCACTTATTTCACACTCAAGTAGTGCCTGCTAGCCAGGATGGGAATTTCACATTAAGTTTAAGGTTTGATTCAAATGACTTCAATAGCAGGTATATGACACAACATTCTCTTTTGGGTTTTCTTTGTGTTTCCCTGGCACCTTGAACCAAATACTCACTGCAGGCAGAATGGGAGAATTAGTCACCTATTGGTGTCAAATGAGACCTGGTGTCTGCATGAGACCCCTAAATGCCACTTCTGTGACTAATTTACAGCAATTCCTAAGAGTGAAATGAAATAACACCAGTGCCTGTGTACGCAAGCAACAATTCTTGATCTATTTTGCGTGGTCTGTCTTCCTGAAATTTCCTGAAATTTTATCTGGTGCCATGGGTAGAGATCAACCCTGTGTCCTAATATACTTTGGTATAGACATATGAAAAATTCACATTTTTTGTTCCAATACCTAGAGGTTCCTGCTCAGGGTGCAAGAGAAAAAAAAAATTCCAGTGCAAATCATGGACTTTGACGGTCTATGGACACATGCAACTCTTAAACACTAGGTCTCATTCAATTAGTCATATTGTTCTCTTAGGAAAACATACAAGTTTGAGGAGTTCCCTGAAGGCAACTCAAGCTTTATGTGTTCACCTCCAGGGAGTATAGTCTTAATGTATACAGAAAGTCATGCTATTTGTTGATCAGATACATAAATCATATTTAGATCCGACTATGTAATGAGATGAATTCAAATCACAGTTGATGCATTCACAGCACCACTTTTGTCTGTTGAGAGCTTCTCTCCCCCATTTTCTTTGTAGTTTGCTCTCAGAGTTTATTGGAACATCAACATTTCCAGAGAGCACCAAGGAAAAAATATTGTATTTCTGGACAGTTACTCATTTACCAGTATACTAGGACTTTATATTGATTTTCTGTCCTCAGCTGCTAATGTGGTGCACTTCTATCTAGTTTTCTCCTCACAGGTCACTGAGATTTATGGCTGACCTGAAGGAGATAAAACTAGAGTGCTGAATCATCACTGCTAGAGGCCACCTGAACATCTCCCTGGCCACACATCTCCCTGAACACTTCAGGCCACACCAAAAGCTCCACTGGATATTTTGCTCCTTGTGTGGAAAAGCTTGGCTTATTCTTTCCATATTTACTAGCTAGCTAGTTTACTTCCTCCCCACTCTAATGAAATTTTAACTTAAAAATGTGAGCTGAAAACAAAAGCTAAGAGAGCATGTGAAGGAAGTGCCAATTTTTTCACACTAAGATCATATTCAGATAAGGGGATAGATATGAGTCCCATGATTGCCAGAACAGCCCCCACCTGGCTCTTGCCCTGTGCTGTGGACAGCCAGGGCAGGAGCAGTGTGGACAGAAAGTCTCAGGACTTGGTGGGGCCAACAATGATGGTGGCTGTAAAGTGAACTGGTAAGGGGAGGAACACAGCTGAACCTCAATGAAGTTTTGAGGGAACTGGAAGAGAGGCTGCTGCCCTAGAAGTACAGACACATGTAGGTATCCCCATACACAGTTATTGTCACAAGTACTGGGGAGCTCCTGTCCCATGGCATGAACTCAGCAATAAGCATAGTATGGCCTATGGTCACTCCAGACACAGGGAAGCATTGTCAAGGAGCCCCCGTGATTTGGTTCTGCTGAGACATTTTTAACCCATTATGTCTGAATGGGCCCTAAATGTCCCCAAAGATGTTCCCATTATCCTTAATTAAATTAGTTTATTGAGATTATCAATGACAAAACATCATACAATTAAAACATTTGCACTCAATCAATTTTAATTGTATTCAGTACAGTCGCCTGTGCCAAACCAGATGCCTTCTAGCCTGAGGTAAGCAAAGGAAAAGCAATTTTTAAACCCCTCACTTACTGAAGTTTGATCTGATTGAGTAGTAGTGATGCAGTCGCTTGGATTGTTTGGTTTCGTTTTGGTTTTTTTCTCCCAGGAGATGCGGGCTGCCCCGTCCGCCGCATCCTGCCGGCCTGGCGTAGGGAGCACCCTGCACCCCGGATTGCGCATCCCCCTGGGTAGGGAGCACCCCGCACCCCGGATTGCGCATCCCCGCTGGGTAGGGAGCACCCTGCACCCCGGATTGCGCATCCCCGCTGGGTAGGGAGCACCCCGCATCCCGGATTGCGCATCCCCCTGGGTAGGGAGCACAGTGCATCCCGGATTGCGCATCCCCCTGGGTAGGGAGCACCCTGCACCCCAGATTGCGCATCCCCGCTGGGTAGGGAGCACCCTACACCCCGGGTTGCGCATCCCCGCTGGGTAGGGAGCACCCCGCATCCCGGATTGCGCATCCCCCTGGGTAGGGAGCACCCTGCACCCCGGATTGCACATCCCCCTGGGTAAGGAGCACCGTGCATCCCGGATTGCGCATCCCCGCTGGCTGCGGCGCTCGGGGCTGCTCTCCCCCGAGCGGGTACCGCCACCTCGCGCTGCCGGCGGGAACGGCCGCCCCCATCCCGCGGGAGTCTCCTGCCATCAGCGATCCAGCTCCCCGGGGCTCTGCAGAACCTGAGTTCCACCAAAATCGGCACACCTGAGCCACACCTGGGCCTCCCCGGAGAGTCTTTCCGTCATCATCTCACACTGCCTGCGTCGAGGTCATGGATCAAAGGTGGCTTCAGAGCCCGTCACAAGCTACAGGTAAAACATCCATCAGCTTTAACCTCCATGGCCAAGACTGAAGTCAGCATGCTCGCCTCATGTTCCTCTTGGATTTAGAGTATCAGGACATACCATAACTCTCTTCTGCCCAAAACCTGCTGGGGAAAGGGGATTTGGTTGCCCATCCTCAGCCACAGCAAAACACAAGGATGCCTTGCAAGCTTTTCCCTAGCTCAGGTCTCCCAGATAAGACTTTGGGGAGAAACAGCCCAATCCACTGCTTTCTTGAAGGATGCAACCAGCAGGAAGGTGGTAGCACAGTGTCTGGTTTTCACCCAGGGCTTGTTTAACCTAAAGAGACCTTCATAGTCAGCACAGGCCAGGATTAAGTCTCTGAGCACCAGGTCATGGTCCTGCTTTCCCTCCAGATCAGTGGGTGTGCTCCTCCATGCTCCTCCACAAACCAAAAGCAAATGATGACTGCCCCTGTCTCTTGATACATGGATGAGAATTGTGCAGGGAAAGTGAGTGAGGCTCAAGGCCCTGCTGCTCAGGAGGCACTCCAGTAGGCTGGAGCTTCATCACCAGCCAGACCATCCAGTGAGGCTGGAGCAAAGCACCACACCCAACTCACAGGAACTGACTCACAGGAGGCAGCACAGGCTGAGAATCCAGCTGGAAAGCCAACCTCCCTGCAACCCTGGGCCAGCAACCTCTGACCTCCTATTTTCTGGGTGAATACTTTTACTATCAGCTTGAATACAAACAAGAAAGAGACCAGATTCTCTGGTGTTTACATCTTGAAAGAACAGTTAGCCATCAGCACCCTGCCTGGTTTATGTGTGCATATGAAGGTAAAATAATGTACATGATCTGTTCAGGTTTAGGTTGTTTCTGCCTCTCAGACTGATGGGTATTTCCATCTACCCAGAAACAATTTCTAGGTATCTGTGAACTTCTGGATTAAAATCTGGGGCTCTTACAAATTTCCAATACCTTCAAATTAGAGGAGAAGATGACAGGTTTCCGCATATGGAGAGATTCAACTTCTTTTTGTTGCCTCAGTGATTAAGCAGAACCCTGCTGTAAAAATCAAACCTACAGTAGGACATGAGCATTCTGGCTCACGTGCTCGTACAATTTTTTGCAAGGCTGGCTCTAAATGTAAGATCTGTGTGCCACTTTTGTATTAATTTCCAGCCTGTTTCTCTTTAAATACAAATGCTAATTTACTCTGTGTTCTCCCACTTGTGGTTGAAGACCTCTAATCTCCCTTGCTCCTGTCTCCAAATCCTTCCCGTGAAAGTGATCACTGCAAAAATAGCAGTAATTGATAGCAGGTGTTTCAGATGTGTTTACTGCTCTGTGGCACCACTTGCCTCATATCTTGCCATATCATCCTCTCTTCCAACATCATGAACTTATGCTCCCTGATCCTGAATGACTGTACAAGAAGATTGATTTAGAGATGGATTCGTTTGCAAGTATTCACCACTTCTCTTAATAATTGAAGAAACTCAATAGATGTGAGCATTGAGGAAGCCAATACTAATACAATTTTTTTTACTTGGGTTCAGAGCAAGGTTTTTCTTTCAATAAATTTTAAGGATTTTAGTGTTTCAATTTCTAATTCTCTTCCCATGCTCTGAACAAAATTACACATATTGCAAAAATAAAATAATAGCCCAAATGTACTCAGATCTGTTGTAGATTGTCAGAATTATTACATACTGTATAAGCTGTCTGGCTGCTCTGCCTGCTCTGTGCTGTATCCTCCTATACTTAGGGAAAAATAAAGCATACAGCAACAAAAGAGTAAGATCATCCAGGAAATGTGTCCTGCCAGGATTCAAGTTGGATGGACTTGAAGCATGAGTCTGAAGAGAGGAATTAGGTCTGCAGCAGTCCTCCAGAAGCTCTGTGTAGCAAGATCAAGAGGGTGTAAGAGGGAGTAACTATTAATTTTGGCAGCATCAGCTAACACCTTCCAGGTTGCAAGTATTTCCCACTTCTCTCAGACTGAAATCACCCTATATCCATATATTACATAATCTGGATTCCATGGCTCCAGACCTTGGCTTCAGCCCATATGCCAACCCTATGTTTCTTTCTTGACCCAAATTATGGACCAGGGCCTTAGCTCACATGCAATTCCAAACCCTATATGAAACTCGGCACTAGTCTTTTCCTGCTCAGCATTCCCTTTATTTGCTGCCATGAACACATTTGTTGTAATCCAGGGCACAGAGAATGTCTCTCTGCCTGTTTTAAGAAACTCTGACCCTCAGTAGAACACTGCTTTTAACCTTCGTCCCTGGGAAAAATTGCCAAAACTTTGGGATGAGTTAGAGTACGCAGGTAGTAATATGTTGTAGTAGTGGTAGTGGTAGTGAATCACAGAGTGAAGAATTTAGGCTTTTAGGATTTTAATATGACAGCGAATAGGACACAAGATGGAGGATTTTGGGAGTTGTCCCTTCTTCCTTCTTGTCCCTCTTCAGCTCCATTTTCTGTTGTACTTGTGGCAGAAAGTTACTGGTTAGAGTAAGTAGTAATGTGGAAGTTACGTGCATAGATCAGTAGAAGNCATTGGTTTCCCTGATGAGTGAGGAAAACCCTATTAGTCCTTTTTTGTTTTCTTTTTTTGTTTTCTTTTGAATGCAGGAAGGGAAAAAATTCAAGGACATATTGTCAAAATTGCCAAATAGTTCTGCTAACTGACAGTATCCTATTCTAGCCATGACCCAAACCATCAGCAGACCTAACACTGCACATTTCAGTGCCAATCCCTTTAAACTGCAGCTATTGTGCCCCTGCAATTCTGATTCCTATTCTCCCACTGGAGAGTGATGCGCTGGGGAATGCACCACAAGCAACAACCTGAAGCTGAGATTTAGGTTTAGTGCTGCCTCTTGTCACTATCTGAAGAGTCCGCAGGTGAAAAAGGCAGGAAAGTTGTACTTGATAGCATAAAACTGATTTTTATACACCAGAAGCAGCCATTGGCCTGCCCTGGTATTTCAGAATAACTCAAACACCAGCTACAGCAATTCATTACTACCAGCAGCAGGAACATGATCTGAAATCAGTGCATTCACACACTGAGCTATAATAATAGCAACCAACCCTCTGCAAGCAGACCACAGAAATATTAACTCTTTTCCTTGCTGCCTGTCTAGGATGGCAAGGACAATAAATTCAGACGTTAAAACTCAGTTGTCTTCTAGCCAGTTTATAGCATGACCCACATTTGGGTCAGTCATATTCTTCAGGTTGCTTGGAAGATGGACCAGATAGGCTGGCAGGAGCTCTGTCTTCTAACATTTCCTATAATCCGCTGACTGACACACACAGAATAGCTTTTCCATGCTCCCCTCTCCCAGTAGTTTTGCCTTTGCAGCAGGGTAGCAGGAGCCACAGGACAACCACAGATCTGGGAATAGACTGGAGGTTTCATGGGATAGAGCATAAAGGACAGATTACTTAAGCAACAAGGAGCAGGGCTGCGGAGGTATAATTAAATTCATAAGCATAAATGCCAAACATACTCATGAGAGTGCCTGCCTTTACAACCAAGGTACAAATGCTTCATGGATGGCATCAAACACTGGCTAATCCAGTACTCTCAAAAATAATATCTTTTCTCCAGCTTGAACTAAGGAAAGCTCTGGTTCAGCTGGAGCTCGGTTCACATCCAAAGTGGCGCTGGAGCTGTCTGCTCTGCATCAGATTTCCAGCTATAATCTCCTCAGAATTGCAGAATCTGGAAAATTTTGATTGGGAAATGTCAAAGCAAAACATTGTTTAAAAAAAAACCCAAACTTTTGACTTTCAAGTGTTGATCTTTTCTCTGTTTTGAAATGCAAGTCAAAAATGTCATATTTAAAGTTCTCCTTTCAGAAGAAAACCTGTATAAATAGTCAAAGCTAACATTTTCTGACAAAGAAAAAATATTTCAGCTAGCCTGAGATAGATGGGGTTTTACAGGGCCAAAATATTTCAACACCCTTTCCTATTTGGATGGAAAATGAGGCCTCCTTCCTCAGCCCTAGCCAGCCTAAAAGCACTTGGCAAACCTAAATTAATTAATCCTTTTCCTAGTGGGGGAAAGAAGAGGGGCAAAAGCTCTAAAGGGACAAGCTTACAATGAACTAGGGTGTCTGTTGATATAACTACAGAGATATGTTGTAGCTCCAAACCTAAATTACCCTCCTGGGCACAGGTTCCTCCATGCAAGATGCCTGGCTGTGAACACCAGCGACGCCCTGCAGCTGTATCTGTCTGTCCCTTAGCATCCTCCCAGCACAGCAAACTCCTCCGGGCAGAGCAGAGCTGTAGCAGTGGGACAAAAATATTCCAGAGGCTGCTTGCCATTAAACATGCATTAAAATCTTAGTCTGGCAAATCTGCTTGTTTTGCAATTTGGTCATCTTGACTGAATACCTAACAGCTTTTCTTTAACCTCCTTTTCTAAAAGGGAAAGGGAAAAAAGAACAATCCTCAAGAAAAATGTTTATTTCATGAAGCCATCCAAACTTTTAATTATCTTTCTTTTTCAGGGAAAACTAATAATGGCAAACCACAGAAAGATACACTACATGGTCTTGTCCTCTCTGATGTTACTGAGAGGAGAGGAACATGAAACTAAATAAAGATGTTTACTGACAGACTAATAAACAAATGGGCCCATTTTGATGTAACCTTGATGAATGGAGCATCCAGGTGTTTTCAATAATGGCAATAAGCACTACAACTCAAAGTATTTCTGATTCAAGTATAATGCATTATTAGGCCATTAGAGGCTGAGTATAGAGGGCCATTTGTGCTCAGCCCTATCAATAATGTTCCTTCCCAGCATACATTTAGGCCAGGGGAATTAGTCATACGGATATTCTATTTAATAAAAACCTAAAGAAGACGCATCAAGAATCGCATTACATTTTAACAGGGTTACAGTAGTCCAGGAGGACCACAAGTTTAATTTTCATAAGAGCATTCATTCCTCAATTATGTCAAACATGAAAATGTAAATGGCAAATTTAATGCTAACAGTATCCCTCAAAGCACATTGGCAGGTAGCAACCATTATGTTGAGTGAATGCTGGCTGCATAACAAGCAGCTCCAAACTAGACAGCAGGGGATTAAAATTGCCAAGCTGAGCTCCACTGATTACAGTTGCACGCTGCCGAAGACACCCTTTGTAATATGCACGGGGATTAAGCGCAGATTCTTTCCTCCCAAAGAATTTGCTGACTGGGCAGGAATCACGATTAATACTGGCCGAAGGTGGTAGCCACGAGATGTGATAGGAGCCACCCTTTGCATCCTTCTGAGCAAGCTCAGCGAGCCGAATTCATCCCCTATGTAATTCCACCAAAGAGGAGGGATTTGCACGCACAGTTGCGCTTTGATGGCTACTTCCTTGTAAACATGAATGGCTAAACAGGGAGGAGCAAGAGTGGGTGGAGGTTGGATGCTCACATCTGGTTTCAGGGATGCAACCTGCAGCTTCCTCAAATGATGCAAGGTGAAAAAGAAATTAAAATATTCTGCAACTAAGCCAGAGGTACCTTTGTAATATGTGCAGGAAACTTGTTACTTTCAACCATCACCAGCACAGTGAAATACAAATGAAGGGGATAATGTCATGTGTTGCATCCTGAGCCTTCTGAATACAGACCAAACCTCTGCCTTTGTGCAAGTGCTTGGCTTCATTGGCATGCCATGAGTAACCTGGGACTCCAGCCCTGTTTCCATGTAAAATAATAACATGGGAGTCAGATGTGCAGTGCACAAAGTACCAATTCCCCGCCAAAGCCTTGAGGGGAAGACCCGTTCCTTAAAGCTCACTGTGCTATTAAATGGTACTGCTGAATAAATGCAGCCCCTGGACCTTGGTGATATTCACAGTTCAAGAGTGAGTTGCATCCAGGTTCTGCAAAGTGAGCCATGACAGGCGAACTCTTTCCAGTTCTTGCTCATGGAGTAAGAAATAGGATTAGCACTGTGGTTCTTCTTACTGAGGTCTCTAGAAGTATGTTTGTGCATTAACATCACACAGTGCTTATGGTTTTTTTGTGTGCCCTCTTGTTTACATTAGGGCATATAAACAGATACAAGTGCATAATCATTCATTTAATGACAATATTAATGTATGTTTTCACACCAATTAATTCAGCCTCATTGCATAACAAGGAAGACTTCAACATTTGCCAAGCAAAACATTCATTTTATTAATATATATTCCATTTTTGAGGTAGAGAATGCTACTTTCTCACTTCATCTACTAGATCTCCACACCTACACAGAAAACAAGGTTCCACTGAAGCTTAACAAGAACAGGATGGTTAACAACATCATATTTTTCAGTAGCTCTTTTTTACATAGGTCTGAATTGAAGCTTGGGGGTTTTACATTTCCCGAGTATCCTTAGTTTTTTCCTCATAGAAACTTCTAGAATTTGTGTGCAGGAACATCTGAGGTACAGATCTGTTTTCTTACAGAGCCATGCTACTAAAATTCCAAACACAGCAATGCTTTAGTTTAGGTGGGAAATCAGTCAATTGTTATCATGTTGCTTGGTTTATACCTAGACAGTCATGACCAAAAATTATGTCAATTAAACCTACTGGTCCCCACTCCCTGGGAGATGGGATCTTACCATATCCACCAGTGGGCAACAGAGCTGTGATAACAGAGCTGTCACAACTCCAGCTGAATCCTCAATATCTTCCAAGATGCCTGGGAAAGAACTGGTATCAGAAAGCATCAAAGAAACTTGGACCCTGCATACCCTGAAAGTATATGGGTATGTATATAGGTCTTTTCCCCTACTCATCTACATCTTTACTTATTCTGGCTCTCTCTGTGGTTTTGTAGGGGTTTTTCCTTTTTATTAGACAACATTAACTAAATCTCTCCCATAGGCTTTTCTTTTACCTTCTTTCTTTCCTCTTCTTGATGAATTCCCTAAATCACTGGACTCCTGCAATCAAAAGAACCTGCATTATCCTTAATCTCCCATCAGAGCAGTCATTCCTCAACAGTTCTCTCCTCCTGCCAGTACTCACTCTTCCACCTCCACCCTGTTGGTTGGCTCTGTAGCACTGTGATGCTACAAAGTCAAACCTGCTCCCAACCCAAAATCTTGGCATTAGAGGCTTTTTGAATATTAAGGGATGAAGTGGCATTTCCCTAGTCAGATTCTGCAGTGCCTACTTTGTTTTCCACTAGCACTCTGATTGTTGACAGATAAAACAGACACTTTACCAACCAGCTTGCTGCCCACAGGGACCAGTACCAGCCCCCATCACACAAACTAAGCTGTCTCATGAGAAAATTATTTCTAATGCTGAAGTTGCAGCACAAGAGAGAAATTTGGAATAAGCGAGCTACCAGAAGGATTTTACTGTTGGTAGATTTATCTTTTTCACAAGTCAGCAATAACAAGGAATGAGGCATAACAGCATAAGTAGGATTTTGGACATGTTAAAATATGCATGCTCAACTGATTTAACTTCCTTATGTCTTGGATGCCTTCCTGCTAAGAGGAGGAATGAGTCTTCATCTTGGTAAATAGAAATGGCAATGTTTTGCTTTGGATTCTACCAGCTCAGAAGACAACTTCCAGCAAATCCTTCCTCTTGCTAAGCTGGCATGGACACCCTCAGCATGCATTTAGAATATACTGAATTTCAGAGAGAAATCAGAGAGTAGAGACAAAAGGAAAAAAAAATAAAACATAGTCGAGAAAGTTAGTGAATGGAAGAATTTTAAAAGCTATTCTTGTTTGACAAGCTAGTCATAAGAAGATAAATTATTTTATATGGGTGCTTCAAGAGTGAATATTAAGTTTTGGGAGCTTCCTCAGATTTCTGGAGCCACAGAGAAATCCACTATGTTTTTTTTTTTCTTGGCATAACTGAATATTTCAAGGAAGCTCAGTTTTCTAGCCGCATAGAAGAGTTTGAGCTTTCTAATAGCAGCCACACTTTACAAAGCATACACACTCTGAACCCAGCAGATGTATTTTCATGATGATTGGTTCTTGTTATTTTAGTCATTGTGTCCCAGCTTTCCTCCAAGGATCATTGCAGGAACCAGCCCAGAACAAGTGTTACAGCATGAGACCCTCTCTAGTCATTGTGTCAGCACCAGGAAAGACTTGGTTTTCATCAGCCCAAAGTGAGGATCGGTTCCTGCTCTATTCGTGAATTTCAGCAAAAAATGGGTCATTCCATGGTTGCTTCACCAAATCCCAAAGCAACCAGGTTCTTCAGTACTGGAAGGACTTTCCTGCAAGGTTGCTGAACCAGCACCACTAAAGACAGTGAGTCCTGGCAGGTAAGCACACCTTGACAAAGTAGGTCAGCAAGGCAGGTCAACACAGCCTTGACTACCAAACACAAGCACCCACCTCTGAGCTGTTTTCACGTACTAGAAATTCATTTGGAGACGGACATGTTTTCTTTTCTGGGGTGAGTTATTTTAAGCCTATGTCAGATGCTGTCAGTCACCAGCCTAAGAGAACTGCTCAGACCCCTGGCTTGGCTCTCCACGTCCCACAAGGAACTTCACAAGCAGCCCACAGCCGTATTGGCATATGGCTATCACCACTCCGCTCCCCAGACGTCTTAGAATAATAAACTAGTAATTGAATGGCCAGTTCAGTGCTGCTGTTTGCAGAGAGCCATGACCGCTGAATGATTACGACAGCGGGCAGCGCTACGGAGGTGTTGAAAGAGTCTATTAGTCTGCTTAGTCTAAGGCAGTAAGGAGTGTTGATGCAAGCTCTCTGCAAACAAATACCCAGCTCAGG
The DNA here is from genome assembly GCA_013396995.1 of Dicaeum eximium. Lineage (NCBI taxonomy): Eukaryota > Metazoa > Chordata > Aves > Passeriformes > Dicaeidae > Dicaeum > Dicaeum eximium. The sequence continues at coordinate 797,091 of VWZP01009979.1, forward strand.
CAATACAAAAAGGGCAGCAAAGGGTGGGGGGGCCGTTTCCTCCATGGGGGTTATAGTCAGAGAAGTGTCATACTTGAACGGGTGAGATAAGCACAGAACAAGGCAACCAGGCCTGGAAATGTAGGCAGGGAAGTTATTGTCCTCACACTTTGGATGTGGCTCCTGGAACAGGGGCAAGGCAAGAGGAAGACTGTTGCTGTTTACTGGCAAGGAGTCACAACTATTCTGTATCACGATGTGGGTCTAAAACACATTACCTGGGACTTAAAATGACTCAATAGATACTCAAGGGCACATGACATGCTCAGGAAAAGACAAGGATCACCATATTCATGAGTCAAAGAAATGAGTGGGCCTGAACTGCACTGAGTCGCCCAACAACACCCCCAAGGGATGCCCATTCAAACCCCTGGCCTCAGCAGCCCTGAGGCTCACAAAGCCATTTCCAGCCAGGGGAGCTGCAAGCTGCAGCCCTGACAGACATCCTCACTCCACCAGGGGTTGCAGCATTGTGTGGGGTTTCCAGGAGCTGGTAGTTCATGGTTGGTCCTCAGGACAGCAGATGCCTTGAGCAGCTCCTGGTGGCACCACAACACACCGCATGAGGCAGATGGACACAACCTATAGCTCAGATCCTCAACAAACAACAGGGGTAAAATAAGGTATTGATAGGATGTATCAGATTTGATAATAGATGCCTCTTGATTAATCATGACTTGGACGGACCATGGGTTCCTTTGAATGGCCACAACAGCTGCCTGTTGTGGCACAAATCTCCTGCCAACAAAAAACCCCAACAGATAACATTCATCCTTTCACAAGTGCCTAACCCTCAAGCAATCTTTTGTAAAACATATTGGAAACATTTAAAATGCATTAAACTAACACTATGAGGTGTTTACTATATCTAATTTGGTGTTTTCAAGTAGATTCTTCTCTCTTCTATGTTTTTCTCATCAGCAGGCTTACCTGACATAACTCCAAAGTTTGGGATTGACCTCATTTGTGTTTATGAACTCCTCTGTTGCCATGGCTCTAGGAAAGAGTTCAGGTCACCTTGCTCCCAGTTGTTTTGACATGAAAGCAAGATACCAAACACCACGCTAGAAAATAGAGGCTTCGAAATAAAACCTTATAAACCAGAAAATTGCACAAAAGGATTTGAAGAGTCAGATCCAATGAAATTATATCTGTCTCTTCAAGTTAAGATTTTAATTGGGAATTTCAGGTACTCAAAGAAAGGGTAAATCTTCATTGTGAAACCTGGAGTCAAACTCTTATCTGTTTTGGTCTAGTGTCTCTCTGTGCAGAGAAAGTGATGTAACTCAGCCCAAGCCAGATTTGACAAAAATCACAGCATATCCCCCCCATTTTTTCTCCTAGGCTTCTCAAGAGCCTTTCACTGCAGTCAGCAGAGAGGTGCAAATTTGGTCCATATGAGAGCTTGGCCTTGGAGGCATAATGGAGTGGAAAACAAAGTTCAGTGTTGCCCAGTGACTTTGATGAGTGGGGGAGGAATTATAGGCCAAACCCCAGGGTCAACCACACCATCAGGGAGAATGGGCAGTGAGCAGCCAGGGGGAGGCCTGGTAATGGTGGAGTTTGCCCAAGGCTAGAGCTGCTTGTAACGATGGAGCATCATTGCTACACTTCTTCAGAGAACAAACCATCATGGCTAAAATATGATTTCCCAGTGCAAGGTGCTCAGACATTGTTCCTGAGCACTGTATCCCTCTCCTTTCCTTTTTTTCCCTCCTTGAGATTAGAAGAAAAAGACATCTCAGCCCAGCCTGCTACAGAAGCCCCGATGCTATGGGTGCCAGGATAGCAGGCATCCCCAGGTGCCACCTGCACAGCAGGCCAGTGCATCTGCTGTGACCCTCCTGGCACAGAGAGGCACTGCACTTCTCAAAACACCAGAGTAATCCCTCGGTGCCCAAATGCAGCCAAGTTCCTGCCCTCAGGGGTCACTTCTCCACAGCCTGCCCCTCTGCCCCCCTGTCAGCCTGTGTTACTGTCCAGCAGATCTGGTGGGCAGGATTTAATGCGCTGCCTTGTGATTCAGCCAGCTGAGGATGTCCAGTGCCATAAGCTCATCATATGACTGCATGCTGTGCACATTGGGGTAACCATGTGGAAGAGCTAATTACCAGGCAGGAAATTAGAGCACAAGCTTGGAGGAAGCAATCTTTCAGCACGCAGAGAAGCCAATCACACTGACTTTAGCAACTGTACCTTAAGTAACAAAAAAAGTTACTGAAGGAGGACCTGGATCAAACCTTTCTCTTGCCCTCTGTGTCCTCTCAACTTCTGTTCTTCTTGTAGAACAGCTCAGTGGAAGTCCAAGCAACACTGTCCAAGAGAGATGAAAATCTCCCTACATTGGGGCATGGGCTCAAATTCAGGCATGTGGGTGGGTCATCCTGCTGACTTCAACAGGACAGCTTGTATGCTTTTTATTAGATGCATGAAGGAGAACTTTGATGAGTCAGATCCAGGAGTTTCATACTTTCTCTGAGATCAAAGGCAGCAAAACAGCTCCCACAGTAGAACCCACATGACTGAAGTTTATTTGCTTTACACTGACCCAGTTTGAGTGGGATGAAGTACAGTCTGCAGGCCAAATTAAGGTCTCTACTTCTTGTGTTTCTTTGTGATTTTTTTTCTTTTTAGCATGTCAGCAGAACAAGTTGATCTCTGACAGTGCAGAGACTTGCAAATGAAACTCTGGCATTGTTTGCAAGCTGCTGTTATGCTAAAATACAGGAAAAAGAAAACAACCTGCAGTACAGCTAAGTGAGATGGTAAGCAAATGAAAATGTTTTCATTGGCACCAAGACACACCTCTGTATTCCCCTTCCCCACGATTTAGCAAGATGGAAGAACTAAGTGTCAGACAGCTACTCCTTTTGACTTGAGAATCTGCATTTACTACTATTGTTTGCCTTGAATTCTCTACATCAGTAGGAAAGAATAGTAAAACCTTTTTGAAATATATCAACACTTGTCCTGCTCCCCCAATCCAAATTATCACCAAAGAGTACAAGCATCAACCCCCAGCTGACAGAGAAACCCTGGAAATATCACAGTTACACTCTACTGTAGATGGCTGCAAATAATAAAATAATATGAGCTTGCTTTTGGTCTGCTAGTTTTTCCAATACTGCTCTGGGTCAAGGGGTGAAAACCTAGAGAGCTGTCAGATCAGACAGGGATCTCCATGGATCAGCTGTGAGCTGAGGAGAGGATGAAAGAGCTCACAGCCAGCTGCCTAGCACTGAGCTGGGCAGCAGCAGTGCCCAGCACATCGCAACAACACACACCTCTAGGAAAGGAACAGTAGCAACCACAGCCAGTGCACAGGCAAAATCTGATATCCCAGGAACCATACAAGGATCCTGAAGGCTATGGCATGTCTCATGGACAAAGGCAGTACTAGGCAAGTGACGCTTCGGTGTCTAGCATCAGTCAGGTGGCTGCCTTCAGACCAGACCTCTGGAGAGTGTGGAACTGGAGTCAGTGGAGGACAGTAAAAGAGCTAGAGACACAGACTTGCCCTGAAGGGTGAAGGATGCCAGCAGCATTCACACATGCAGAAGCACATGCCTATATACACACTTAGGTTTCAACGCTTATATTAAATTCTTGTGCTTATTGGTACAGGTTGAAAAATAATCAACAGCTGTATACAACTGACACACTATACAACTGAACATTTATGAAACATAAATGATGGTTTTGCTAAGAAATGTGATTAATGAGGAAGAAATCGCTTCTGGGCTTCTTCTCATCTCAGCAATTCCTAGTTTAAATAGTTTTATTTAACATCCAATGTAGCAGCAATTCCACAATCCAACAGCCTTTGCACCAGGTTTCCTTACAATGTGAAGTACAAAACTCAAAACTCAAATGCAGAAGTCCAAGCTGGTTTATTTCCAATGAATGTGCCACCTACTTGGCAACCAAAAAGGCTCAAATTCTTCAAACCAGACCCAAGATCACAGTGAGAGCATGAACTGGAACAGAGCAAGAGCTTGTGTCAGTGCTTGATCCCTCACTCCACCACCAGTGCCGAAGCATTGCAGAATCCAGCTAATCCACAAACATAACCAGAAGTAAAAGCCACGTGATGTATTTTGGACAAAATCACCAAGGATCAGGTTTGTCAAGTCAAAGGTTGTTGCACTGGTTGCACTGGTTGGTCACTTTTTCAGTATTAATTGACTTTAACCTTTATCACCCTTGTTCACACACAGATCAACCAAATAGTCAGAATCAGGGAAAGTTTTCCACTAACACACCCATAAATGCATCTTGCCTCTGAAGTAATGGAAAACTTTTAAGGCACTTAGATGCCATGATGATGAGCATGGCATTAAAAAATGTAGATAGATAAGATAAGGCAGGGGATTGTCTGGCAGGAGTCAGCAGCTGTAATTTGACATGATGATAATTTCCCTTGTACATTCTGGGATAGGGCAAATGCGGCTCTCACATCTTCCATTAGCAGGGCACCAAATACGAAATATTCCTTTAAGGGAGTCCTGTAAAAATTTAGCTGATGTCTAGAGCCACAGAGAGAGTCAAATACTCCACTCTTAAATGAGAGACTAAGGATTGAAAGGGACAGCATCAAGTGCTGACAGCTCATCAGAGCTCAGATGCTAAGTGAAAGCGAGATCAGAGCTTGGATTAGAGCATCAGAGTACTGCAGTAAAAAACACAGCACTGAGGAAGAGGCAAGATCATTAAGCACAAATTTTACAGAGAAGAAGAAGAAGAAGCAAAAATTAATTTTGCTTATGTTTCAGCTTCCTTCTCTCTAGCTATAAAGACTCACAGGAAAGAAAAATCATTGTAAAGTCGTCACTTGAAACCAATTAATTGTCAGTCTTCTACATCAGAGGAACATTTTGCTGTTAGGAACTTGCAGCAAAGCAAATATATGGGAATAAAGCACAAGTGCAAGGAAAGGAAAGCAATGCTTTTAAAACACATTTGAAAGATCCCCTTCTTGCACATCACATACATTTCTTGAGGCAGCCCTCTACTCCCATGTAGCACACAGCTGCATTGCCACAAAATAAATTTCACCAGTTAAAAGTACACAGCTTTTTAAATGCTTGGGTTAATTTAAATAATTCCAGAGAGCTTGTTTTTTATGCCCAGGAGTCCCTTCAAGTTTAGTCATCCATGAGCACTGGAGCAAATTTATCTAAACTACAGAGAACTTATCATAATTCGTTATTATTGTAATTAATAAATGATGCTATGACCATCACTGCAAATTTCTATGCCCTCCTCCAGTTCATGCATAAGCCTTTTCCCACATATTTCTGAGAACACGAACTCATTTTTCTACAATTCTTCTTTAATTACTGAAGAAGCAGCACCTCAGTAGTGACAGCCAGGGTCTGTGCAGGAATGCAATTCAGGCAAGCAAAGAAAGAATACACTCATCCCTCAGCAATGAAGGTTGAGTATACAGGAATAAACTTTCTACACCTCACACAGAAGTAGAAACACTTTTCTATTTACTTTTTTCTATGTAACTTCTGGATAAGGCATTTTCTATAGAAAGTTTACAAAAAGACACAGGATTGTTTTGTTTTAAATGTCCTGAACAATTTTTTCATGCTATTGCTAGAGCTCAAGTGCAAAGAGTTAACAGGAGCTTTGTTCTCCACATTACCTTACCATAACACATGCAAGCATGTACACGTCACACACTCTGGCAACTTCTATAGTCAGTAACAATTTTTTCCAAATTTTTCTCTTTGCTTGGTTTTTGACTATGAGGAAGAGCCCTGGACACTTGCAGCAGTGAGTATTTGTGCTCATTTTTCTGGTGCCATCTTGACTAAATGATGTTTTATAGTCTTCTGAGGCCCCAGAAATGGAGTGAGGAAGTCCTTATCAGCTGGATATTGTGAAAAGTATCTGTGGTGCATCAGCCAAGCTTCACCCAGTGGCTGTACCCATCCCTCTTTCTAGGGCAGCCATGCACATAGAGTTAAATAGTGAAAATTGTGTTAAGCTAAAGGATCTCTAAATAAAACTGTGCCACAGAATTCCCCCTGGCTGGCGTTGGCATCTTAGCACACAACAAGAGATGCCATTTGAAGCTCCAAACTCACAATAAATACAAATATGCAAAAATAAATACAAATGCAAAATATAAATGCTTCCATGACAAAACTGAGGCAGAATTTACAGCAGAAGCAGAGCAGAATACTAGAAAAAGGCTAAAGCTTTTATTTATTTGTATGCATACATGTATTCATATACACATATATGTAAGCAGTTTACATTAGCAAGAGGTTTTACTATAGAAAAAAAGAAATCCTATCTTAGTGGGGTAGAAAGGTCAAGGTATTTTAAATTAATTTTCCCACAATTTGTGTCTGACAAACTGATGCTGTCTAAGTAAGTACTGCTATCTTGGATGAGCTCAGGGCCAGCAAAACAAGGTGATAAGGAAGGGACATCATCTCAAAACCAATAAATCTCCTTTCCAGATGGCATTTTTATCTAAGAGTGCCAAAAGAAGCCAGACAGGAAATTTGTGGACCTATATCATGGTAAACTCATTAAGAGTAAGTGAGTTTCTGAAAGACTAAAAGCAAGTTAATCTGGTGCCTCTGATTAAAAAAGGACCTCAGCACTTCAGCTCCATCAGCCTATTGTTTACAATGCATAAAAGAACTTAATCCACCAAAGCATCAGTCCTGTGAATATCTCTGGAAGAGATAACACAACTAGCTTGCATTTTAAAGAGGTCCCAAAATGATGTGCTAAAGCTGATGAGCTCAGCATTGAGGCTTCCCTGAACAGAATGAGAAGAGTCCTGCTCAGAGGATCTCCAAAGAAATCCCAAGTTCAGTTTTAAGGCTAAAACATGGAAGCATGGGGTGAGAGGGGAACATTAAAGCACAGCAACTTTCTTATAAAGTAGCCCAGTCCTTTTGATATATTTCAAGAACTGAGACCTGAAGTGGAGATTGTCTCATAATAATGGACCAAAACAATTCCAGGAATCCACGCAGAACAGAAGATCCCTAGTGCAACCAGCTGACCACAATGTCTGTCTGTGCAAGGCTAGCAAGAGGGAGACATCCCCCAGGCATGTGATGAGCCACCTGCTTCTGCCCAGGAGCAGGAGGTAGGTGTCACAGTTTAGCCACAGTTTAGCCACAGTTCTCCCAAGAGGGTCAACACATCAAGATATCCAAGCACACGATTGCTATTGTAATAGGATCAACCAAACCCAGCTCTTAGTCTCCCTGGTCTCACAGATTGCTGCAGTCCGGCTTTGACCACAGCAAAAAATACTTTGGATACATCACATCCATGCTCCAAATATCTGTTTGCAGCTAAATCACCTTTTCAACCAATTTCAGCTCCAAAATTGTTGGCACTAGAGTATGGTCATCACCTTGCTTTCATCCCATTGCTCAGCTGTGGGACTCTCCTCAGCTCAAACAACATCAGCTCTCTAGCCAGGGCTAGGGAGACCACCAAAGTTAGAGACAACCACGCTGCAGCTGATGGTTGTACCACTGAAACAGATCAGACATGAGCAACTCACCCTCTGATTCTCAAAGATAAGAGGTTTAAAATTTACTGATACTATCATTGAACAGATTAAAACATTCAGGGTAACCATGTTTCAAACTCAAAATCTTGATTTTTCCTTAGAAGGAGGAGAGGATAAGCAAATGTTTGTTTTGCTATATCCTTTTAAGTCAATAAAAGCCTTTTCCAAGTACTTTTGTAACCGTAGCCATAAAGTATTTGTATAAGAAGGAACGTATTGTTGGCATAGGAAGCACATCTTGTTCTTAAAACTAATGTTCAGCTAATGTTCAGAAATTCATTTATTTAATCTGTGCTCTGTTACACTGATGTATTAATAATGAAATTGTAGCTCTCTAAGAAAGTAATGAACATTAACAATGGAAGTGGAATCAGAATCCTATAATGGAAGAAATACTGCTTGGTCAGCTGGACACAGAAGGTGCATCGGTGATTTGAGTAAGAACATGAAAGGACCATAACGATAATAGCTCCCATTGCATTTGCATAGTTAGTGCCTTTCAGCCAGACAGTGCTCTCTGGACTCTATAAACTGCAAGCCCTGGAAGTGCCAAGTTGTTGCAGAAGGATGATGAGCACCAGCAGCTTTTAAGACCTCTCTACTGAGTTAATTGGGTAGGTTCTGTAAGATTTGTCTTTCAGACATAGCAGCAAATCTTCCTCCAAAACCCCTGCTCCTTTGGAATGCTGTGAAGCACTCTCAATATAAACAGACCGATTTTCTGGGTTCTAGTCATTGTCCTGGATGGACAGCTTTGCTGCTGCCTCTTTGACACTGGCCCATCCCGGGTGAACAGAGGTATTTTTTTCACTCAGGAGCTTGTTCTTGCACACTGTTCTCACCTTCATGTTCATGGGGGGTACCACAGGGGTCTCTCCACTGTGCCCCTGCTCCAGGGCAATCATAGGCTCAAGGGCTGCACTCTCACTTGTATGTACCACTATTTCTTCAGGCTCCTTGTCCCCTCCATCATCCAAGAGCAAGAATATTTGAGAGGATGCATCAGCTCTGGCTTCTGGGATGTGCTTAGGTTTCCTTCCCATTAAAAAAACAGGGAGGAGAGGGGATCCTTGCTCTACACAAGTGGTTGCAGCCCTCCAAACATGGAAGCATCTAGTAGTCTAAAGGTGGCAAGACAGAAGCATATGTTTTATAACAATTTAAACATGAATGCAGAAATTTGGGTTTTTTAAAACACTGTAAGCACTATTCTATGCTCAGTTGTATTGCCACATGAAGCATATAGAGAAGGGAGCTCTTTAGTATTTGATTGGGTAAGAAACTGGAAATGTTGTTAGCCAGTTAAAAGTAGGTTGGAATTTCATCCATCCCCAGTTTTCTTGAAGGCAACATGGGCTTGTAAATAACTATAGTTTGAGAAATATCAATATTTCTACCAACTTCTACTGACCAATATTTCTATCAACTGTTACAAACCCCAAATACAGATATTTCTAATTTCCTGCTACAAGAAGTGATTGGACTATGTCACAGATCAATAACCAGCATAGGCATCTTTAAAAGCAGTAGTGCTAAGTGAATCTTCCCCTGCTACACATGGTGCCTTCACAACAGATTTGTGGTAGTCTGGCATTTGCTGAAGGCTGGGTAATTCCCTCCCCCTGCTCTGAACAGATTTCAGTCTTCTTTGATTTTCTATGCACGAGTGGGCGGGCTGAAAGAGCAGATCTGTTATCACTGCAAGGAGTCTGGGCTCACACCTGTTGACTGATAACTCTCTGCAAGCCCCCCTGCAGTGCACCAAGTATTGCTTCTCTTTGCTTATGCTCCTCAGGGATCCCAGGCTAAAATTTTGCCTGAAGGAGCCTCTACCATGGCACTTGCTCCTCTCAGCTCCTTCCCCACTCCTGTGCAACAGAGACGGGGCTCAATGATTCACAAAACACTGGGCTGCAGTGCTGGATTTTGCCAGGTGAAGACATGGAAGAATTTTGTGTCCTAAGGTAAAACCATCAAAATGTTTTTTGCTGGCAAAAAAAATGTCCATGATTTTGAATCTTTTGCCCTTTTTTAAGCAAGAATAGTGACTACACACAACTAATAAAGCAATCAATAATACAGTTTATACTGCCAACATCTCTAGCAGAAGAGCAGTGTGTTTCAGATGTGCAGCCCATGACTTCTCTGAGACAATGCCTTGCCTTGGTGGTTTGATTTCCCAGATTCAAAAGTCAGTATTTCCAAAACAAAGATCAACAGATCAATTCTCTGAGAGAAAGTGCAGTGGTAGGAAGCATCTTGCTCACGTGCACAAAGCCAAACCATTTGTTTTGTGTCAGGGGAATAGTTGTCAGCAAAGACCCCATAGATGGTAAATTGAATTTTCTGTTCTGCATATACTAATGGGAACTCAGTATTATGTCAAATAATGCCCCAAGATGGTGTGAGTTTGAAAAGCAAGTTGTTAACAGTGAGAGGGGCTGAGGGTGCTTTCCCATTGGAAATATGCTTTTGCATTTTCCTTCCAGACTTGGAGGATTAGGGTGATAAAGGGATAGAATTTGCCAGGAATATTTTAGATGACTAATGCATGGAAATAATGCAGATTGCTGTTATCCTGTTTGTGAATTAATCACCAACATTTTGGGTTTTTTTTATGTCATTGAAAGGCTACGTATAAATTTCAAAATATTTCTTTGAAAACAAGAAGTCAAAGTGGTATGATGACATTTTAGGCAAAATTTAAATTATATACTACAGGTAGAAAGCATTCACTATAAAAAAAATTTGACCTGGTCTTACTAAATCCAGTAAAGTTTCCATAAGATTCAGGGGGAATGGAAGAATTCTCTTAGCTGTTCCCCTCTATAAATTTGAATGTCTTTGTTCAGTGGATTAGAGCTGATGGTTTGCACTTTGTTTCTTCTTTATATCAGGTACCATCTCCGAAGCACAAAACACTGCTGCTGTAGAGAGTTGGCAATTATTTACTTCATAAAGAAAAACCCACACTGATTGTCCAAAATGAAAGCATGGTCAACCTTGTAAAAACCTATTCTGCAATCAGCATAGGTAAAAATATTTATTTTTAAGTGCTACTCCATAAGGGATCAGGTCTGTAACACCTTGCCACAGAGATGAGACAGGATGAGCAGGGACCCAGCATGTGGTGGGCATGAGCTGAGGAAAGGGGACAGCTGCTTCCCAAGCTGCAACCAGGTCTGCTCACCATCCAGTCTCTGTTGTGCTGCTCTGAAGATCATGCCTTGAGGAAAGCTTCCCATGCTGCTTTAGCAGCATTTCTTCGATTGTTCACCCATCATAAATCCCTAGCTTGCTTGTCAGGAGGAAGGCAACTGAAATTAGAGGAATATTGAGAGCCTCAGACCACCTATACTGCAATCAGCAATGCCTGCACAAAGAGGGTGATGCAGCTTCTGAGACCCTGCACAACCACCAATACCAGTGAGAAAGTTCTCTGATTTACAGTCTTCATTCCAGCCCTGAAGCTTGGCCAATGGCCATCATATCCAAGAAGTTTTGTTCCAGCCAGGTGTTAATTTCACAGCTTTCCTGTGCTGCAAGCACTGTCCAGTGCAAAGCTGACTGGTGCAGAGCTGACTGCACATTTTTTATTTTTTTACAGATAAGGCTTTCCACTCCAGCAATATTTATATCATGATCTAGCTTTTCTATTTACAGTCCCATGCTTCGTTCTTATACCCATCTGCAAGGCACTGACATCCAGAGCTTTGCACAGGAAAGACCCCTCATGATCCATCTGTCTCTTGGGTACTGTCCTGCTCCACTAGAGCTCAATGGGGCCTTTGTGGGTAACATCAGCTAGAGACTACCAGAGAGCCTTGGACTGCAAGTGTTTAATGCATAACAGTCCAGAGGACAGCTTTGTCTAGTTCACGCTGAGCCAGCAATGATTTTTGTGAACAAAAAATGCTTCCCTGCATAGCAGAGGCTGCTCCAGTTTCCACTATTGCATTCAGATTTGTGATAACTTCTCTGCTGCCCACCATCAGTGCTGGAAGTAACATCCATTTTGGGGTTGTCATTGAACACCAGGTAACACATACTTAAAGAGTGGGAAGAATACTTGTTTCTTCTATCCTCTCACCCTTGACCCTCACTAAAAGAACCATAAGTGGCAAATAAATGCACCGGATGGGTTACACTCAAGCCAGAAGCAGCATCACAGCTACCAGATGAGCACTGCTCGTGAATAAGGTATCCATTATATTCAACCTCATTATGCTGTGGCTAGATATCATAAATAATGGACCTAAAAGCAGTTTCCTTTACATTGCTCTAGTTCATGTACCAAGCCTGTTTCCTTATTGACTTGACTATTGTTTAATCAATTCAATATTTACATAGAAATTTTTACATATTTTACACAAGTACAGCACATAGGTATAAATGGAAACATATGGGTCTCTGAAGCCAAACCCCTCAATTCTATCTGTTCTTAGGATATCTTTTCTTCATGCCTCAAATTCTTCATACCCTTCCCCTAGTATCTCCTATCCATGAACCTTGCAGGTGCTAACAACAGCTGGACAGCCACCACAGGCATATTTCACAATATCCATCATCACTGTTCCAAACTTTTTCAGAGGGGATTGTTGATGAGGCTGCAAGTCCTTTCCAAGATGATCAAGAAATATGATGGCCCTCTCTGCATCCTTCAGCCTCAAGGAACCTCTTTGGTAAGAGCCCAGCTACAGGGAGGTCTGCGGTCCCTGAGAAAGCCTTGAAAGCTTTAGTCTGAGAAAGTTTAACAAAGCAATATGGTTTCCAAAGGAAAGTGCAAGCACAGAGATGGCTGATGCCTTTGTGGAATCATTGCCCTAAAAAAAGAGACACCACAGATCACTCAACATCTTCCAGACACTGTGTTTGGAAGTGTTCCTTCCAAACACTGACATTCTGAGGGTATTTTCTTCTTCTGGGGTGAAAACTAATTACTTTGATATAGTATGCCAGAGGAAGAGACTGCTTGTTTTTCATGTGAGAAACATTTTAATTTTATTTCCCCATAATGCAGTATCCTACCATGACTCCTGGAGTTCCCAAACACCTTGGGAAATCCTGCAATACCCCAGCTGCTCACATGCAACCCCTCAAAGCCAGAGGGGATTCATAGCAGTCCCTGCCCTAGAACAGGCACCCCACAAGCATGCCACCCCATCCCCTACTGGGAACAGAGGTATTTGAAGCCCAGAGAATCCACAGGAGTTTCAATATAGCAAATAGTCCAGCCCAAAGGATGGAGGGGCCTGTGGCTTTCTGACATGCCAGAGAGGTTTCAAGAGCAGAGCAGAGAGGTGTTCATATCCTGATGATTCAGGGCCACAGAAGGTAAGGGCTGCCATGGGATGTCTCTGTTTCACCCCACACAGAAACGATACCCAAGGACTCATAACTTCCTACAATAACACAAAATAGGATCTCAAAACTGCTTGTCCAGGAGAACAAACTTTCTTCTTTAGGAGACACAGGCTGCATTGCTGGTCCAGTCCTCACGGATGGACGAAAGGACTCAAAAGGCATCTCTGTACTTCTCCCCTTGTGCCTCAGCAGCAACTGGAAATTTTTTCACAGGGCTGCACCTGCAGCACAGCTAGCACCTCTCAGGAGGATTTTCTGTCAGGCTTTGCATCCCACTAGTGCTAACAAGGAGATAATGACTTTCTTTTCAGTAGCAGATTGGATGATGATTGTTAAAGATCCGTTGAGGCAGGGGAATTCAGCCAACTGGGTCAGTGCATGAGGGCTAAATTGAAGCTATCAGCCACATATTATTCCAATTCTTAAGAAATTATGAGATTTTTTCATCAGGCCACTTCACGATACATTTTGGGGTCAATTTAAATCTTATTTTTGACACTAGTGACAGAACAGATAGATCGAGTACCAGTCTCCTGTTAACAGAATCAAGGACCATACATGCTGTTTCCCAAACATAGCACTGAACTCTCCCCCTAGATCTCCATGGTTCTGTTAAATGAAATAAACAAATAAGGATCTTTTAGCTGACTAACTGGAAAGTATTTTTTCATTGTAATAAAAATATGCTGAGCTGTACTGGAAACCTAGAGGAAGTCTTTCCAGAGCAAGCTCTATATACATATTTCATCTTTTGTTTGACAGAGATAGGCAATTTAAAAGAACCATATGGCAGAGCACCATACAACAGAGGAGCTTCATCCTTGCCCTGTCATTGATCTCAGCTGTCTATCCTTGCACCTCTGTCATCAGTCACAGCCTTCACATCACACCCATACACTTGGCTCAACATTCCTCCTGCCCCACGAACTGCTCTATGCTAATGTTTTCCTCCTGTTAGTTCAGTTATCTCATTCTCTGTGCCAGGAAAGGCCCATTATTCCATGCTCAGAGTACTAACTTCACAGTGTCTACAAATCCAGTGAGACATTGCTGGAGAACACCAGGTGCTTTCAAGAGCCAAGAGCTCACACAGGAAATATTCTGGTTCAAAAATTGGAGACCAAGGTTAAGCTTACCTAAGTGCTGAGGAACAAATGGTTTGGGACAAGGAGGAGGGATTGGGAAAACACTGTTCTTGCACATGCCACCAAGTCACGTGTCCCAGCACAGGCAAGCTGCAAAGCAGCAAGGATTACATGGTCCAACGAGGAGACCAGACTCTGACTCTTGTACTATGCTAAAATCACCCTTTGCACATTCCTGAGAGTTTTGTATGTGCCTTGAATGTAGAGGCATTTTAACACACTCTTTTCTGTTGTTTACAGTATCACATGAGCCTCACAAGCTCTTAACATTTTACTGTGAATCCTGTTGAAATCAGCATCTTCACACATGTGCCATACAGAGCAAGGGACCCCTGCTACAACTCTGCCGTGTAAAAAGCAAAGCTATTTAAAAGGCACAGGGGATAAAGCCTTGCAAAAGTACTGGTCCTTATTCCAGCTTTAGAAAGAAGAAAGCTGCTTCAGATACCAGTTCTTGATGAATGAGCTAACAGGCTGCAGGAAAACATCTCAGCGATTCTTGATCCTTTAACTTATATGCCTGGTACCTACTTTTAAGCATAAAACCAAAGAAGAAGTTAGTACATTCAAAAATAAGACCTAAAAATAAGTTTTCCAGTTAAATCACAATAACATCAAAAACCTGAAAACAGGCTTCAAAGGAAGTAAGGAAAACACAGTCCAGAAGTGAGAAGGACCACAAAATGCCAAGTTATATCTTACAAAGCACTAACCAGAAGTCTTTAAACCTTCAGACGCCAGCTTATCCAACATACCATTCTGCTCTTCTCAAGTCAGGATATGTGAGGATACTTAAGGAATGCAACTCAGCTGTTTATGCTTTTTTCAAATTTAAGCCTTTCTGAAACACTAAGCCAGTGAGATGGGTAGAGTTTTTCAGACACCAGACACCAGCCTGTTAATTACAAAGCAGATAGGCTTGTCTGGCTGAGGTGGGAGAAGTGGGGAGCAACCACTCATGCTAAAGAATATTGAAATAGAAGATTCAGAAGGTAGAAGTACTTGACAGTATTTTTTCCTTCTATGCTTGTCTTCTAAATTGGATTGCAGTCCTCCATCCTTCCATCCAGGGAAGATCCTGTCCTCAGCTTAATTCTGGTAAGGTAAGTTCTGCTGCAGTTCCCAGCTGGTGTGGTCCACTGAAGAACCACAATGTCTATCAGCCATTGAGGCAAATGTGTTGCCAGAGGGATGCCAAGAAGGTGTTTAATCTGATATTCATATGCCAACATGTTGCTTGGGTTTGACTTATTTCCGGGCTCACAGATGTGGACAAGCCAAAAAAAAAAAAAAGCCAGTGAAAATAATTACTGTCATTATTTCTTGGCAACCACTTTCCAATGTATATAGTTTGGCACATTTTTGTATGGTACATGCCTGCAGATAGCTTTAGAGGTATTACTGGTGTTTGGACATGTGGAAGTAAACCAGATGCCTTGGCTTGGCCCCAGGTTCAGGTTTTTCCCCAAGTTGCCCATTTCTAGTAAAGGTTGTTAACAAAAGGGTGTTGGTGATCTTACTGTGACAAGCCCAAGAGAAGCAGACTACACTCCAAAATACAGAAACCTCCTTAGCACAACGTTCTCCACTGACTGAAGCTCTAGTTTCACCTCAGTGCTGCTTTGGATCCATTTCTGTCACAATTGAACCATGCGTGCGGAAGCTGAGCAGTGAGTCTCCTCCTCTCTTTCATCTTTCAAGAGGCTCTGCTCCAGCACTCCTTCCTGATGGAAGAATGCTGGATCCAGCTCCCCTCCAGAGTCCAGTCCCTGCCTTCCCTCTCAGTGCATGGAGGGAGACAGACACTGCGTGGCTGAGTGTGGATGCTTTCAGACTGGGAGTCCAGAACCTCCCTTTTCAGTGTTAAATTGATCTTATAGCTACTGAACATCTAAGATACTCAAATTACTGCTCTATCCTGCAGTTTTCCTTCCCTCCACTCCTTGAGGGATAACAGCTCCTGCTAGAGGCTCTATATGCTCTGGTAATGCAAAACCAACCAAAAACCACAAACCAAGCTAAAGAAAAAATCAAACCAAAAACTAACAACAACAAGGAAGAGTAAAACACAGAAAAGTTTCAGGATTTTTATTCCATTGCCTCTCTTACTGTCCTTTGAGGAAGGAAAGCCCTTATCCCACTAGGCAGGTAATCCACAGAAAGGTAACTAAGAATACAAAGTGCTAATGCATGTAGTTAGCTCATGAGTTTGGGGGTTTTGGGCAGTGTGGATTTTTTTGCTGGATTTTTGGGGGCCTTTTTTTTTTTTTGGAAAGGCTAAAACCACACTATTCTTTTTCTTTCGCATAATAGTCACTGTAATAAGAGCACAGCTCAGAAAATACTGAATTGGCATTTCTAAAGCCTCTTGGCTGCCCCACTTTGCACTAGGAAAGCTATCTTCTTGGCACTGGCCTAGACAGCACAAAGACATAGTATGTGTTGCATCACATGCTAATAGCCAGAAGAGCAACATTTATACTACTTTATATGAATGAGACATGAAGAAAAATAAAGTGTCTTATGGATAACTCAACAAGCTATTCATCTAACTGGGCCTTAATTTATTTGATCTATAATAACAAAATATTTCCTCCTTTATAATTTCATTCTTTAAATTCACCAGATGACAGAAGAATATTGTAAGCAGAAATTCTGTACTAGAAACCACATTCC
Organism: Dicaeum eximium; assembly: GCA_013396995.1. Taxonomy (NCBI): domain Eukaryota; kingdom Metazoa; phylum Chordata; class Aves; order Passeriformes; family Dicaeidae; genus Dicaeum; species Dicaeum eximium. The sequence goes on from VWZP01009979.1 coordinate 813,873, forward strand.
AGTGGTATTGAGAAATCACTTTCTTGTGGTGGAACTAGAAGCCTGTTCTTAGAGCTGCAAGGATTTCTGTTTCTCTGTGACAGTTTTCTGTGTGGTTGAGATGTAGTGTACACTACAGAACAGGCCTTATTTTGGATGCCAATGAGCCTCATGGGTAGTAAATCTTTTTTCTTAAGCAATTAAATTTCTGACTTTAATCTTTCATTCTATTGATAGAAGTGGTTTCCTGGATAAGGCTGAATGCCAGAAAATAATCTGCAAAACAAAGGTCGCCCCCAGCTCTAAACTACATTTAATATTTCTTTTTCACTGCAATCATCCCTGCTGCTTTCTTTTTAAATCTTTTTGGTTTTTTTCCTTTCTTCACTGTAATGTAAGACATCAACTCTCACAGCTGGGAAAGAGCAAGCAAGTTTTGAGACATGTTGTCTTAAGAGAGCTGAAGCATCTACACACACACACACCACATCTTGCCCTTTCTATTATTCATTGAAGCAAAAGTGCTAAAGCTGGAAGAGCTATTTACAGTCCTCAATGCCTTCAAAATCTCAGTTACAAACAATATTAATCTAGAAGTCCATGTCCATGGCTACTTCACCCTGTCTAGCCTCTCATATCTAGGGGGAAAAACCCACTGAATGCTGGCATTCCAGTTTATCCCTTCTATCTGTTAATGAAAGATTATTTTAAAAAGAGAAAAAGACTAACTGCAAAGGTAATAGTATCTCTATTAACTAGAGAGTCCTGAAACATTTTATTTAAGCAGTTAAATGAACTAGAATACTAGAAAGTATTTGTCCCATAAGACACCAGTGCTCCCTATTAAATCTACATTCTTTATCTGTAATGAGGCTACTGAGCAGAGGCAGGTATTCATTACCAGTGGTCTTCCCACCTCCAGGGTGGGCTCTTTCCATTGGGAGGTGTCTGACAGGATCATATTTTGAAGTAACACAGAAGGCTGGACTGGATTGAGACACACATAAAACTGAACCTGAAACCTGCCAGAGAGTTTGGATGTCCAGTAGTACATTTTGCATCAGCACGGGCAGCTCTGCCTGTCAACATGGAAAAGACTTTCTGGTTACGGTGATTGGTTCTTAGCTGGACAGCTTCAGAGACAGTAATGAGACTTAATGGAGGGCGTCATAGCACTCAAGCTGTCTACTAAAAGTTGAAAAGGAATATTACACATACCATAAAATGCATTATATATTCCAATGATGTCTTGCACAAAATAAATACTTCTTTCTTAATAGAGTACTCACTTCATTATTTTTAGAAATGTCTAGAATTTTGTGGGACCTGACATTTGGAAAGAAGTTTTCATTTAAAACACCACCTGTGAGATACAACTGCTCTCAGACTGAATGGCAAATCTCCTTTTCAAGACTTCGGTATGTATCTTCTTTTCTTTCACTCTACTTCTTTGAGTGCCAAGCTGTACTTTTCCCTTCTGCTTCCATTGTACAATAACCTAGCATGATTTGTGGGTGTTCAGCACTTAAATCTGATCCTGCAGACCTTTAAGATCTTGTTTGAGCCTTTAACCTTGTGATGATAAAGTAAGATGTCCAGGATTATTTAGTCCATACAAACAACCTGCAGTTCTTCTTTATGGCCCCTTGTGCAGCCACACAAAATATGGGTCCATATTTTGCTCAGTATCACACAAGGGCAAGATTAATAGTCCTGCACCCGCTGTGGACTAACAAAAATCCTACAACACATTTCAAAACAACTGTAGAAAAAACCCTTCCCTCTCTGGTGCCCTTCCTAGACTATCCAGAAGCAGTTGCTGTGTCAACATCTTTCTCTGACAACTATCAGTTTATGCAAAATATTTTCATGACTGAAAACAACCAGGAAGATGATGGAATTATTTTCTCAATCAGAGCCAGGGAGTATCTCCTCACACTTGTTTAAAGTCAGTGAAGGGTGTCTGTTAGCACTATTGACTGGATAGGCTACTTACTGAAGGAGGTGGCAGAATTAGCTCAGCAGGCTCAATTTATCACAAGAACAACCTATTGACTTTAAAAACTCAGCCACTGATAGAAGAGAATCATCATATTTGCTTAATAATTTCAGAAAAATAAATAGCTGTCTTGAGTCCTCTCAGGTCTGAGAAACTGAGCAAGCAGCCACTGAGCAGACAAACTCTTTGTCCAAGACACACAACACCTTTCACTTTGCTGTGCTCCTACAAACTGGAGCCAGAGCATGATGTAATACTGAGTTATCAATTTGCTTGACACAAAAGACACAGAGAGGACAGTGAGAACTGCAGACTGCAGTGTTTTAAGAGAAGCATGTTTCCAAAGATGTCCAAAAAGTAATTGGGTGGTAATACAATTGTGTGAGATGATATTAAAGCCTATGGTTATTCATTTTATTACATTTTGCTGCAAGCCACAGAACCAACGATCTATCTAGGTTGAAGTTTATTTTGTTAAGTTTAGAAATATACAGAAAATGAACATTTCAGTGCCACCTTTGGCTTTCCTACCTAGGGCAGAGTTCAAGACACTCTAGACTAGGTTTCAAAACTATTAAGCCTGCAGGAACTGTAGGTCCCTTAACACATGGAAAACCCAAAGCAGGGCTACTCCAGTGTTAAGCTAGCTTAAACATAGACTCTTCCTACACAACCCTAAAGGATTGATGTGTTTTTACAAAAGCAGGAGCTCTCAGAGAACTGCTGTGGTGTGCTCCTGCAAGCTTTAAGCCTAAAATGTGCCCACACTACACTCGGCAGGAGAGTGCATTAACTCCTGTAGAAGAGCTTCACAAAATCATTAGGCAGCCCAAGTCTAGGTTTCTAATACTTCTGTTTCTTGACACTGAACTATTTAATGGCTAGCACATGTGATCCATTTCATTACTAACTACTAGTACAGCCTCTGCCTGCAGCAAAAAGGAAAGTGATAGAAAGAATTGTGCTTAACTAAATTAACTACAAGTTAGAAGGAGTTATATTTAATGGCTGGTGCTTCCATTGCTTTGCTACACTAAATATTCAACATATTTGTAGAAATCAAACCACTATGTAAAATATGACTCCATTTCACTGGAGTCATCTCTATAAAAGCTTAACCTCATAAAAACCCAAGATTCATTTTCAAACGTGTCCACCTGTTCATTTACAATTGCATATCAGAACCATGTGCACCTCCTAAATTCTTATGCTCAGAAGAAGACTTGGATTAAGTGTGAGTTTCTCCAACTGAATGCCTTTGAGTGTTGCATTCACTAAAGATTCTTCAAAGCTAATTCATTCCTTGACTTTATGGATTGTTTGTGGCTTGAACCTCAAAGCAAAAGAGGAGCTAACAACTTATTTCCCCATGGATTAAATACAGAGCTTCTTCTTCATATGGCAGGAGGTCCATCTTGGCAAGTCTGTGCCCAAATCATGAGAAAGGGCATCAGCCAGCCCCTGCCTGGGACAACTTATGGTCTACCATGTGTAAGAGTCAGTCCGAGAATCCCTCATTTTTGCCTCACAATCGCCTCCGAGGACTGAGGGCTGGAACCACTCAGAGACCCTGAGGACTGAGGGCCGAGACCACTTGGAGACCCTGAGGCCTGGCTGAGGCAGGAGGACTGCCAAGGAATGTGCACACATCCCAAAAATGCCTCCCTGCTGAGGACTGGCACTGCCTGTGCTGATGAGGAAATCGGTGCTGGCCACAGCAGTGGGCTGTTTACCTAGTGCCTGTCTCTTAGGGCAACTATCTCTACATTAAATGGTCATCAATCTTCTCTGTTTCTGGCCCTGTGCCTCTCGCTTTGTAAAATACTATAAAAATGCACCCCGAACTCATCCCCCTTTGAGATCTCCCCAACGGATAGAAGACTCTGCACCTGCGTCGAGGAATGGCTGGGCAGACTTCAGTTGGTAGCTATATCCCTCCCTATTTCTTCCTATTCCTTTTCTTTTCTTTTATCTCTCTCCCCTCTATCCCATATTAGTGTTGATAATTGCAATAAAGTGCAATTTGTTGTGTTGAGTCCCTGGTGTTGTTTACATTTTGTACTCTGGGATCAAATAAAAGAACCACATCACGAATCCCACCTTACGGATCGTGACACCATGGTACCTCTCTTCAGCCCAGCTCCCAGGAAAGCCAAACCACAAGTTATCCTGCCTGCATGAGCTTGGCAGAATGCACTGGGGAGGAAGATTCTGCTCTAATTTTTCCAAATCTCACCTCCTCTTATACAGAAGAAGGTGAAAGACAGAGTTCATGCCAGAATTAGACTATTCCTATGCTGTTCTGAAACACCACACTTCCCATCTCAAAGCACCAGGGGTAGATGGTACAGATCATGTGACAATACCCAAGTATCTGAGCAACCTGTTCTGCTTTAACTGCAGGGGGCTGATAACTGCTCTGCAAATACTCACTGCTTGGGGCAATCAACACATTTACTTTCCCCAAGACAATCAAAAGTTACTCCCCAGATGAGGCAGTAAACATGCCTGCATACGTGCAGTGGTTGCCTAATTTGTTGTGCTGATTTGTAGTTCTGTCTGAGAGCACTATTACTTGCTAAGGCAAAGCCCTCACAAAATCCACTACTGGTAAAAGCCTAGCGAAGTCACCTGGCATAGATTTACTAGACTGATCCTTTGCTTTTTACTTCAGCGCTTTTGCCACATAAATTTGCAAGGGAGTGCTATTTCCATTACAGATATATTGGTTGTAGCTGTGCCTGTGTATCTTGTCACCCCTGAAGGATTTGGCCTCAAGGAGGGTGAGTTCTCCAAAATCCTAAACAAGCTATATGGTTAGACTGACAAATTTTCTCGAAGCTCTAATGAGGCCAAACCCACAGGTGCTGATGGGGAACACCTCACTGTCAATCCCCTGACCACTGAACTCAGTGGAGCACAGACAACTGACAGGTGGTGTTGAACCACCTGTGTGGCCAAAGACCCAGCATCATACTGGGCTCTGCTCTATTCTATCATTGACATTACATGGATTTACTCAGAAAATACTTATTTCAGGTAATATCACTGCAAGGAAAGAAACTGTTGGACATGATAGATCAAGACAGAGATTAAAGAGCAAAATTTTAACATGATAATTTCTTCTCTCCTCAGCCAGAATGCTAAAACGAAATCTTATTTCCATGGAGGTCTCCCTTTTATTCCCCTCACAATCCCTCTTGTCCTCTAAAACCCACATATATGCCATTAGGCAATAAGCTTAAGGATATCAAACAGCAGGCAATTAATGCTAACAACTGACTCAGTCTTCCTTTTCTTTCAGTGGTAGCTTGCGGTCTTATTGAGTAGACTTTAGAAGAGAAATAGAAGAAACTGAAAACATACTAACCAGCAAAAAATAATACACCCCTAAAAGTATAAAAAACCAGAAACTGGATGTGACTGCAGGACCGATATTCAACATGTATTCAATGCTTTACCATTCACAGGCAGTTTCACTCACTGCCAGCAAGGAGCAGAATGGCAGACATTTGCCAGCTTCCATATATGTGTCTCCTGTTTACTCTTAACTAAGTACCTTTTTCTTTTAAGTCATTATGTCAAATGCCAGGACTTTGACACTGAGCTGTGGCTCAGTATTCCAGACCTCAAGAACCTCATTCTAGTAGCTTTTACAAGGCTATGCAAGATTATTTTCTTTAAGGGTACCATCTAGAGTTAGGAAGTGGCTATGCTGTCTGTTGGTCAACAAGATAGTCTAAAATTGTTATTAAAAAGTAGAAAGTTTCTACTGGAAATTATTTGCCATTATTAGACTCAGCAAGTCCTCAGTGATCTACATTCTAACAAGACAGCAATAATTTTGATATAGTCTGAAAAATTAGAAGTCTCTACGGACTACATAGCTTTGTCTTCTAATCCAATGGATAAGATGTAACAGCTATGTTTTTAACAAAACCAGTGAAAATCACTGCTGGAGTTTCAGGAAGGCATTATACATTGTAATGAAAATATTTTGTCACAATTTCCAGTCATCCTATTGCTTTTTTTCATGTGGAGCCAGTTATTACAAAGTATCTTGATCATCTGAAGAAGATACTTTTCCATCCCTAAAGGCTTTGTCTGTAACACAAATAACCAGGAATTGCTGGTACTCCAAATGATGATGCACAAATTAGTACTTTTTATCTGGCATAGATGCAATGTCATTTAAAAAACAAAGGGTAAAGAACATGCCTAGCAAATCTGCAGGTATCCAAAATCCCCATACACACAGAATTCAACTGAGCACCTCTAATGTCCTCTCTCATCACTCAAAAGGGACATGTGAAAACTTCACTCAAAATATTTGCTACAACAACAAGAAGAGCATTCACCTTCTGCTCCTGATGGGTGGTGATTTACAAGCCCAGAGCAATGGTCTTGCTACCCCACACAGAGACAGGCTCTGTGTTTAGGGTTGTGCCAGGCTGAGCTCCAAGACTCCAAGAGGACTTTCAGTTCCCTGCACAATGGGAGGTCAAAACCTGAACCGAAAAGATGCTGTTCCTGGCAAGAAAGCACTGAACTACACGGGGGAAATAGGTTAGAAAGAATAATCATCAAGTGGGTGCATGGTGTTTTCAAACCAGCATTTTAAATGTTGTTCTTTGAACTTGGAAGTCAACCTGAAACAAAAGTACATGCTGAGCGACGCTCTGCGAACAGGCTGGGATTCATAAGTGACCCAAACCCTGTCACCAGGGCCATCAAATTTGATATTCTGGGAATAAGAGCTAGGCAAGGACCACTCTACTTGTGCAATGATTTAAAGACAATAAGCAGCACATACAAGCAGCTCTCCTGAACCTTGATGTTGCACACAGAAGTGCACCACCAGCAAAACATTTATGCTTATGTTTCAGGGAGGCAAGTACTGTATACATGCACGCACTGAAAAATTACAGCATGTCTCTGGAAAAAACTCTTGCTAAGGGAAAACCTTTTCTCTCAGCAATCAGTCCTTGATTCTCCTTTCCCCCCAACAGAGAAGTCAGTCAACTGTTCGGTGTGAAAACAAATTCTCCCAGTGTGGCCACAAGCTGAGCTAACACAAGAAACATTTCCTCTTGCCCAGCTCCTGCAGACGATGGGACTTGGTCCCAGGGCATTGTATTTAGTTTCAGTCTAGAGCTGCAGATCAGCCCAAGGCTGAGAATCCCACCCTTGCCCTGTTATGAAGGAAACAGTGTTGAAAGGAAAGCATTTGCCTCCAAGAGGGAGGATTATTTTTAAGGACTAAGCATTTAGCTGTTTAGGGTACAAACCAAGCAAACGAATTCAGTCAGAAGTCAAGTAGGGAAATAATATACAATTTCTCTCTGTATAATGTAACACTTTTCTTAAGTTAGAAAAGGAGTAGCACTTTGGTGGTATTCTAAAAAGAGGCAGCTCATATTTTAACAGAGTAATTCAGATCTGATTAAGTGTATATGCATTTATTTACCTTTGTCTTGGTACATAACTCAAATCCATCTGGGCAACGGTTCTGCTGTGGAACAACAAACTGTGGTGCACACACACACAAATTCACACACAATTCACACTGAAACAGTCACCAAATTTTGGCCAGATATGAGCTATATTCAAAAAGATCCAATTTAATGCTATTGTTTCAAAACCAAAACTGGGACCCCATTCTTCAGTGTCCAGATAAGATCACCTAAAAAGAACGTGTGGTACTTCCACAGCATTGCTATGCAAAGATACACTGATCCCTAGGGCCACACAGCTATGGACAGCCATATCCCCTCCCTCACATAAATCTAGAGCATCATACTGATTATTTTTGCACATGACCCTGTTACTGGGGAGAAAAAAAATCCAAACAAACCAACAAAGAAAACCCACACCAAAACATCTAATTTCCTTTTCCCCAGCCTTTTCACTTTAGAAGCAAAACATACAATGAGTTTGAAGATTTACATTAACCTTATGAGGCTTTCTGGGAACTTCAAAGCACCATGGCTCTGACACAAAAAGTGCCCAGACAATATAAACACAAAATTTGAATGGTATTAGATGCCTATAGGATACTCAAGAATGTCTGACTGTGTTACACCTACACTACAGTCACCACTGTAACCACAGCTTGGTGCAGAGGTACTTCAACATAAAATTCAGCTGAGTAGCAGAATTTCAGCATTTGGACTTTGCTGAGCTCTGACCTAAACTCTGCTGGTTCCTGGATAGGCAGCTTACAGTTCAAGAACAGCTGCCATCTATTTCAAATACAGCAGCTGTTACAGTCTAAGAATAACATAGATGTGTCTCAACCCAATTTCTATGAATCTTTGAAGTCCAGCTTTGAGATCCAACTGGGAAAAGAATTGGCTCTGAGAAGAAGGTTTATTTCTGAGGACAAAACATTTAGCTGCTAAGAGTACAAAATGTACAGTAATCTACACTGATCTATGTGCTGAACTAGGAGAACAACATCAGGAAGCAACATAGGCTACCCCATCTGTACAGTAAAGCTTTAGAACTGAGGAAGTCTACGTTCAAACTGTGCAGCCCTTCCCATGCGTTGAGTCAAACAAGCAGAAAAAATAATTAAGGATGGAGAAAAAGTAATGGACCTCATCCTTTCATTAAATCTAGCCACTTAATTTTTTTCTTCCCACTCTTCTTCAAAGAGCTAAGATTTCTTCTCCCAGTATCCTGGGACATGTGGTGGGAAAAATGGGACAAATCAATTCACAGCTCTAAAATTCTGCTACTGTACCCAACACCCACATACAGAGACTCGCTGGACCAAATCAAGAGGCCCTGTTAGTGCTGGGATTTGCAGGCAGAAATCTTCATCGCCCATTCTCCCGGCACCAGGCAGAAGCCTGGAGCTTTCAGAAGTTTATTATTCTTGTTCCACAGTACAGATTATGCTACTGATGTATTTAAATAACCTCCAGTTAAAAAACAAAACAAAATAACCAGATATATGCTTATCACTGGCAGGAGTGTGATGTCAAACAAACACCAGCCAGCTCTGTGGGAAGGTCCGAGCCTGCAAAAGTCAAGGGAAAGGAAGGAGGGAACCACTCAACCAATGCAGCAGGAAACACAACTCCCAGGAGAGGAGACAGGCCAACCAGAACTCACTAAAGATATATTTTAGCAGCTAGCTCTACTGAACCAAAGTGAATGGCCCCCAGCACAGCTTTGTAAGCTCTTCTTTCTCAAGTATGAAGTTTTTGCTAGCTACTCAAGGCATCAAGATGGGATGGGAGATAGATATCCAGATACCTTCAAGAAGTCTCAGCAAACGATTCTGGCTTAGAGATGCTGACATCTCTTTTTTCCTTTCTCAGCTTCAAAGGCATTTTGCTGCACACAATCTTTCCCTCTTCACTGAAACTTTCGCTCCCCTCTCTCCTATCAGCATCCATTGTCACCCTGAGTTTTAGCC
>VWZP01009980.1:0-25264 GCA_013396995.1 Dicaeum eximium
GCAGGGAGGAGATAAGGCAGGCAAGCAGACACTCCTCTCCAGAACCTCAGATGTGTTTCTGACTGCTCCTGGAAAGGTCATGTACACACACAGGATCCACCAGCAGCCTGTGGAGGGAGACAGGGGCATCCCAGCTCTCCCTCTGCACCCTGCCAGCCTTACCTACAGGTGTCANAGCAGCGCCTCCGCCGGGACCGGGCCGGGCCGGGCGGGTGTCCGGCTGCTGCCGCCGGCCCCGGCTGCCCCCGCCCGCGCTCCCCGCGCTCCCCTCCCGGCCGCGCTCCCTTCGCGGCTCCGCCGGTACCGAGGCCGGGCCCGCTCCGGTGCCGGGACGCGGCTGCCCGGGGGTGCCCGCGGTGCCCAGCCCGTGCCCAGGCTCTGGGGCACCTCCGGCCCCCCGGCAGCCTGGAGGAGCCGCATCCTGCTGGCAAACGCCCGCTCGCATCCCCCAGCTCCGCTCACCCCAGCGCCTGTCCCGCTGCTGCCGTGGCCGGGCTCCCGGCCCGCTGCTCCCGCTATAAATAGGAAGAAGATGGCGCTTGCTCCGATTCTGTCGGGCTCACTGGCGACACTGACCAACAGCTGGCCCGTCCGTCCCCTTCTCTTCCATCCCGTCCCGTCCCATCGCCCCCGCCTTGTCCCTCCCACCGGCCCTCCCATCCGGACGCTCCGATCCCGAGATTGTTGCCGTAACCACTCGTTTAGTGCAAAATCCGATGCTGTCCCGAGGAGGTCGTGCCATTGCCACTTTCCCGGAGAATCCCTCAGCTCCTCGAGCCCCCCCAGCCGCGGAGGGGCTTCGGTCCCGCTCGGCCGAGCGGTGAGTGAGCATCGCTCACCAGGAAACCTTTCGAGAGAAAAATGGGGTGCTGCCGTTTTACTTCTCCACCGTGATGAGAAACAAAGGAGGTGGAGCTCTGAGTGAAATAATTTTAGGGCAAAGGGACTTTTAGGATGTGTTTTTATGACGTGGCCTGGGCATTTCCTTTGGGACAGCAGAGGAATTCCATGATTGTGCCCAGCAAGGGTCCTGGTCCAAGAGATAAGCACCGCTGAGCCCGTACAGCCATCTCCTTTACTGGTGCTGGCACAGTGCGCTAAAACTAACAAGAAAACTGGCCTCTGGGTAAGTTGAACTAAGCAGTAATTAAAGCCTTGCATTTCAAAAGTCAGGAGAGCAAGCTGGTTGATTTAAAAGATGAGAGCAGTGGAAGATTTGTCATCTTTCTGTCTTCCTGTGACATTAATTGCTACTTCAGAGGAGCATTGAATGGCAGTTCTGCTTTCTGTATCATTCCCTTCTTTAAGTCTGAACTATTTGCAAAGCTTTGCAGTTGAAATTGAATCACCAAGGCAAATCTTGTGTTATGGGAAAAACCCAAACATATACATGGAAACCCAGATATCTGCTTTACCTGGGCACAGCACAGTCCTGCTGCCTGGGTGAGCCTGAGCTGGGATCCTGCAGGGCAGGGAGTGGCCTGTGCTCCCACACAGTGCAAAGGGAGCTGAGTGTGGTCAGCACTGCTCGGCAGTCACTGAATCACACTGTGGCAGGCACGAGAGTGTGATAGAAACTGCCACTGAACAGGCAGCAAAGATGGTATTATAAACACAGTGAAATTCCAGCATAAAGTTGACAGTTCATTTGTGCACGAGTAGGTCTCTCTCACTGATTCATTTTCATTGTGTAATGAGGTTGAAAGGCTCTTTCTATTCATAGCCTTTGCAAAATAGATGTGGCCTGTGTGTATGTACAGCTGGTGTGCTCTTGAATGGACCAGAATGACCCAACTTACCATGGAAGCTGCAAATCCTTTCTGGCTAACAGTACACATGAGTTTATGGATACAAGGGAAAGGAGAAAGGCTAAGTAAATAACCAGCATTACAGCAGAAACAAGAGCAAACCCTGTTAAGGAAACCCTTCTGTCTGACCATCCAGGACCCACTCTGGCAGTCACACTTGCTGTACTTGAGCTGGGACTGAGGCCATCAGAGCCCCTTTGAGGTGCCCCCCTTAACTCCCTGTACACCTCACACTCACACATTCAGACAAAGTCTTCTCACCTGCTCGGCCCCAGGCTTCCCATAGCAGAGTCTCAAACATCTCAATCCTTAAAATAAATTAATCTTGGTGCAACAACAAAACAGCAGCTTGAGCTGGATGCCTCCAAGGAGGAACCCCAAACAAAAGAAACCCTGTGGATTTTGTACCCTCACAGTCTGGGGTCCTCAGCTCCTGCTGTATCTCTGAATATCTGTACATGTGTTTGTGTCACAGGCCCTTTGTTATGTAAAGGGTTGGGACCAGTTCAGTGAGGCTTTGCCACCCAGAACTCAATCTGCATCTTACACTGCAGCTGCACTACCTGCACTACCCACACTGACCTACCTGCAGTACATGTCTTCCTCAACAATCGGAAAGTAACTTGCAACGAACCAGAAAAGCACTAGAAATGTTTCCATGGTGCTTTACGTCTCAAAGCTTCCCTCATAGCCCTGCTAATCTGTTCTGGGCTTGGACAAGGCTCAGACAATGCTTCAGTCCCCGAGCTTTGTGAGTAGTCTGCCATGGGGTGGGTCTCACACCCATGTAAGCATGCAGCTAGGCATTGCTGCAAATACCTTTGGTCTCCTGATGTAGGGGAATCCTTGGTATGGTTTGGGGCTGAGATGATGCAGAGCTCCTCTCACATTCATCAGTGTGGCAGCAAAGACCCCCAAGGAGAGTTTATGACCCAATCTCATTCTTCAGAAAGCTTTTTTAAAGTTATGCTCTTGCTTAGCCCGCACAGGTTGCGGACTGATGACAAGCCTGCTTCTTGTCCCCTCCACTCTAAGGGCACAATGGGGGTCATCCTTTTATTACATCTGACCTCAGGTGAGCTCAGTGGACATGCCTTGCCAGAAGAGGGGTAAAGAACTGTGTCCATGTCAGTCAACTAATTCCCTCCCCATGGAAGGATTTGGGTAAGATCTCATGAAGACCTGCCTGGGATGCTATAACTAGTTCATAGAATCATACAATGGTTTGGGTTGGAAGGAACCTAAAGATCAAACAGTTCCAATCCCCTGCTTTCATTAGACCTTTTCATTAGACCAGATTGCTCAAAGTTCTGTCCAACCTAGCCCTGAACACTTTCAGGGACAGGGCATCCACAACTTCTCTGGCTAACCCATTCGAGTGTTCCCCACCCTCATAGTAAGGAATTCTTTCTAAAATCTAACCTAAACCTACTTCCTGATATCTAACCTTAACCTAGTTTCTTTCAGTTTGAATTCTGACCACATCAGTCTCTGGTTTGTATAGCTCTCAGAGGTGCATATGTGATGTTGTGCAGCACACTTGTGCCATCGAGGTCTGTCTGGAATTTGTGTTTTTCAAACATCCTTTGAAGACAACAGAGTCTCTTCTGTCAGTTAAAACATATTTCAGTTTTGGTCTATAATGTGAGATCTGAGAGCCATTTTAAATGAAAAATTTCAAAGCTTTTCAACAAATGCAATGATAAATTTATTATTATTTCTTCTCAAAGTATTAGAAATATGATTAAAATACAAGAGTAAAATGTATGACAAATGAATAGGAACAATATTGTTAACTATAGGTATGTATTTGGGGATTAATTTTGATCAAATGCACTGTTCACGATGCAGCCATAATCTTGCTCATGTACTGTGGCATCCAGTTTATCCCTGGACCATGTCAAAGAACCGCTTCTTGCTATAGCTGTATCCACCTTTCTCTTCCTTCTGTACAATGGGGAAAAAAAATCAAAAAACAACCTATTTTAATTCCAATTACTATTTATAGTGAGAGATCAAACAATGCTGTGAGCATGAATGGAACTGGGTTTTGGAGAAGCTAGAGTTTTATGATAAGTGATGCATATGCCCTGTGTAATAGAAATGGCATATGTTCATTCCTGATAAAAAGTTAGGTTTTCCCTCACATTCCTCAGAAGAGATGCCCAGTGCTGTGGCTCCTTTCTGCTCTTGCAGCTGTGTGACTGATGGGAGTTTTGAGGTTTACAGGTGCTAAAAGAAGTGTCTTTACTTTGCTGAATGTAGCAAAGCTGGGAAAAATCTTACCTGAGCAGGCACACTGCAGAGGAGATGAGAATGACAATAACAGCTACACCTGCCACAACTCCGATGACGATGGCAATTGTGTTGCCCGAATCCTCTGAAGTGTCAGGCTCTTCAACTGAAGAACAAACAAGAGCCCTGTCACTGAAAGCTAACCATGCTGTGAACAGAAATGTTTTTTCTCCACCCTTGTCTCTCTGTCTGGTTTTCCTGTGTTCTCTGTGGCATTCTGGAGCGGTGTCAGACCCAGGTCCTGTGTGCTGTACCCAGCCCTGCTATCCTGCTTTCTGGTACCTCTCCACTGCACTTCTGACCCTTCCCTCTGCTTGGGTGACCACTGGGTTCCTAACCTACATCATGAAAATGAAGAGCAAGCCCAGTCTTCTCCATAAAAACATAAATTTTTGAAAATTATGTGTTTAACACAGACAGGGAAATCCAGAATAGTTTTATTACCTATTTTTTCAGCCTCACAGTTTGATCCTGTGTAGAGTTCTGTACATTCACAGGAGTGGGGGGAGGTGCTGTTGGAAGTTTCAGAGCAAATGCCATCATTCTTACAAGGATTTGGCATACATGGACCGTCTGGGAAAAAAGGAGAAACACTTGACTCAGATAATTCAACTCTGAAAAGAACTGTTCTTGCTTAGATTATGCTGACACCTAATGCTGCACACCCCCTGTATTTTAGCTTGTTTCTCGTATCTGACAACATGAATAAGGGAAAGAAACACTTTCTCCAGTGAAACATCAGAGCAAGACCCCTTGCATGGTTTTCTTCTGTACACTCTCTCTTACAACGATCCCTAACCCAGTGATGCTCTTTAAAGTTAGTCAAGATTTCATAGCATCAAAGACAATGTGATAGGGGTTGACTCACTCCTGTAGCATCCACGACTGTAGTTTGAAATGCCACAGATTTCATCAGACCCACACACTTGGTTAAGGCAGAAAACAGTGGAGCTTTCTGTGCACTGGCATTTCTGAGAGCAGTCATCAGTGGTGAATGTTTCTCCAATCTGGAAGAACAGGAGTTAGATGTTAAAAAAAGATAAAATATAATCAGTCAGAAAAAAACATGAATGTAGCACTGGAACCCTCATTATACTCTCTCCAATGCTGTCCTGATGAATGGCAATAGGACAGATTGGGTTTTTTTTAAGTAGTTTGTAAAAAAAAAAACAAAAACAAAGCAAGCAGTTTACTAATGCAACTCTTTGAAACTCGAGGATGGCCCAAGAAAGAAAGCAAAAGAAGAGTTTGGAGCATGAGATCCTAGCCCCAGGCAGGGTACATGTGCAACCAAAACTGGGCAACTGTTGCTGAAGATGAGTGGCAGATTAATCACATCATACCTCCAAGGCAATGTGGAAATGCTATCTGCCATTTTTCTTAAAAATTCCACCTTTTAATAGTAAATCTTTACTGGCTTAGGTATTTTTTGTACCAAAATTTTTGTACCATTTTTGTGTCTCGGTAATGTTTCCAGAAGAATCTGAGATAATGGAGCTGTTCTATCCAGCAGTGACAATGGAGGATTCTTCATTGAATCCAGCTTTGCTCAGGGCTCTCTTCGTGTCCTACCCAACTCTACAGACTCCCAGCCCTGCCTATACCACTCTTCACTGAGAGGAGCAAGGCCACAGTGTTACACAGAGTTTTTCTGTAACTGCTGTGTTGAAAACTTTAGAGCCTATGAATGTAATAAAGGTCAAGAATTAACATGATTTTAATCATATCATTTCTCCAAGTGTCTGCCTTGGACTGGCAGGCAGAGTTTCAGAGGGAGACCCAGAGATCTTGACCTCTCTTCCCTTTCTCCAGAAACCATAATTTTATTAAACAATTGCGCTTTTTTTTTTTTTTTTTGGTAATGTTTCTACTGCAAAATTACATGCTGAGGATTATGAGGAGATGGTCAAAACAACTAAGAAGAGAGAATACTGTTTAGTGCTGTGGGAGCTGCCTGACCCACGGAGAGACCGTACCTCATAGTATTTGTTAAGGTATGTGCAGCCACACTGCTTGTAAGGCACACAGTCAGGGCCACTGAGAACATAACCAGGGAGACATTCACAGCCTTCCACACAGGGTGATTCACACTCAGAGGGGCTGGTCAGGTCGTTGCAGGATGCTGGGCATGCAGACGTGCATGAGCTGTACTTGCTGTTGGCAGGACATGACATACCTGTAAAAACAAGGAGTCCTGTTATACCAGGCTGCTGTGTGTTACAGAATTCCCTTACTGATCCATTTTGTAGGAGGTAATATGGTAAATACACACACACAGATGTGCATACATATAATAGCACTGAAGTTGTAAGTAAAGCACTCCAAAGTCAGGAAATGCATCTTCAAAGCTATTTGTATACTGTGCTCTCATTCCTGGTGTACAATAATCTCAAAACAACTTCTCACATGTTCAAGGTTGCCATCCCTGCAAGTGCCAGGGCTGTTCCACAACTTTGGGAACTGTATTTCACCAGAAATACTAAGTCACCTAACCATAGATAGACACAGGGAAAACATGGTTTGATGAATCTCCAAACTTAAAAAAAAAAAAAGAAGAAAAATATGTTTGAGATGATTATAAGTCTTATTTCAGCCTTTTTTTAGTCTGAAAAGTTTTGAGTTTTCAGTTGAATCTGTTTTTTAATCTTGAAATTTCACAGGCAAAAAAAAGATAATTAGTATATTTTGTAGATTTCAAGAGAGATTGAAATGAAATGTTTTGCCTTCAGATTTATAGCTGGTGATGATCTCCAAAATTTGAACTTTTTGTCCCATTGGGAATAGGGACATCTTTTCACTCACAAAACTGATGACAGGGAGTTGACAGCTCTGATTTTGGGGTTTAAATGCAAAAGTCAGCATAGGGCACTGAAGAGAGGCCAGAAAAACAAGTGTGCTTAACTGTGAAGAATGAGTGAAGTGTGAATCAACATGTTTTTACTCCCTGAGAAGATTTGATATCGGAAAAGGTTTAAAATTCAGACTTTAAGAGTCCTGTAGATAGAATCCCTACTTTCTGTTTCTTCCTGTGCTTACCACAGTCTGTCTGTTGCCTCCAGCCATCCATGCTGACTCCTTGCTGCTGACAAGCCAGCACATATTCCTCCAGACTGCGACACAAGGTAGCAACCTCATCACCTTCCACACACATATCGAACAGGCAGCTCCTATGTGCAACAGGAGAAAACATTGATTCCCAGTACCTTTGTAGATGGTTGTCTTCATCTGCTTTTCTGCCTGACTCTGAGTTAGTTTTGTTTTCCAGTATCTGGCTGATAGGAAACGGAGGAATAAAAGACACCCCAAGCCTGTGATTGGGAGGATCAGGTCATTTGTTGTGCAGCTGCTGCTGCTGTGTGAGGTGTCCATATAGGATCATAGCATCTTAAAGCTGGAAATGGCCCCTAAGATCATTGAGCCCAACCTTTAGCCTAACTCTGTCAGGTCCACCACCAAACTATGGCCCTAAATAGAAAATTTTCCTCATAATCAATCTAAGCCTCCCTTGGACCAAGCAATAAACAGTTACCTGACTTAACACAGTAAATTCTTCTTTGTCCTCTGCTTCTGTTTCAAGGCACATCTTGCTTATACAGCACTTTTCAGTGCTGCTAAGTCTTACAGCTGAACTACATGCCTCTTTTTATGCATGGGTACCCTCCCCATGTCCATCTGCCTTGAATGTTGACACAGAATTCTGTTTTATGTAGTGTTTGTTTGCCAGTGCTACCTTCTCAGTTTTGCTCATGACTGGAGTATTCACAGCCTGATTTTCAGAGGCACTGAGATCCAAGATGAATGGAATCTGCAAATATTTAGCACCTCAGAAAAATCAAGGCAACCACTAAGCAGGTAGAACCGGCTGCCCAACCAAATTCTAGGGTGAGGAAAGAAGTAGGTTTATGTTAAGAATCAGGATAGTGGTCCACTTTATTTGACTTAAGATACACTAACATTCTTCTCCCAGGTAAGAGGGGCTTTGGGCGGGCATTATGGGTCTTTAAATATTAGGCAAAACTATGTAACTAAAGAAAACTGGCAAATTTGGGGCTGATGATGGATGAAGCATGAAAGATGAACATGGGGGTTAATACAGCTCAGAATTAGGTATGTTGGAATTGTATATGTAGGATGCAGAGCAACCTTGAGACACAGCAGAGGGATCTTTTCTTGAAGATACCAGGTTAGTTACTCTTCACTAATCTGGTTTTTTACTTCTCCATGAAAAATTCAAGAAGTGTCACTGACAGCTTCAGCCTTTGGCTATGGCACAATACAGATTTTATGGAGCTAGAATTGCTACCCAATAGACCCAGGTGCTAAATTCTCACTGAATGTGGATGAGAACTGTAAGCACATTGGAAATTCCAGGCTACAGGGATAATGCTTAACACTGCTGCTTTATCTGTGTGGGAAAAGAGGAAAACTGCTTTGTAGAACTAGCAGAGAAGTGAAACACTGAATAGATGAAAGAAAGATAATCACAACTATTTAAAAACAAATAAGGGGATATAAATATATCAATAACGGAATCACTGGGTCCAGTTCTACAAAGACACTTACTATCCTCAGCTCCTATTAATAGCCTGGAGACTCCAGATGACTGAACATAGTTCTTGTCAGAAACTATTGACAAAAGGATTTTGTAAATGGGGAGAACAACTGTCTGCAGTAGACACTTACATGAAAAAGAAATTTGGTTGGACTGCAGAATGACAGTTGACAAAAGGACCATTCAAGTCAGTCAGGATTTGACATCTTGAAGTTGTGTTTTGCTGTGCCAGCTGATTTTCGTTGCAACCTTGGAAAAGCCCTGTATCTGGTTCCTCCTCAGACTCGTCTTCTGAGTTGACATCTCGTCTGTAAATGAAATCATTAGGAAATCACCAGTGTTCTGTGCACATCCAGCATTCATGTACTATGCTCTGAGTAACACTGCAAGAATACTTCTGCCTTGTGGTGTAAATGTAAGCTTATTTCTCTTTCATGTTTTATCCTGAATGGGAAGGAGATACAGCAAATCAAAGATGTACTGGAACACTTCGTATCCTCTCAGAGATTTATGGATATTTAAAGTAAACAGGATATCTGTTTGGAAATTCTGCATGATGCATGTCTTATCCATTGCTTCCTCCATCCAATCTATTCAACAAAAGTTGAATGTTAGTCAGAAGGATGTAGCTGGAATAAAAGCCTGCTTCTTGGATATATGTTTACTTGAAATGCCAGAATTTTCCTATGGACACAGCCTCCAGAGCCCTTTTATGCTCAACACTGCCCTGTATACTGTTTTTGCTATTCTGGCAGGAAAATTTTTGCAGCCAAAATATATTCAGACAGCTAATGTAGTTCCATTTACTTTCTGATAAAATAATGTGTTAGTGGCTAAGCAATTTCCAAAGGGCTTTCAAAGCAACAGGAAGAAAGACAGGAAGGCAGGAAAGCAGGAAGGAAGAAAACCTCAAGGAAACAAGAAAAATATTTTAAAATGTTGTGTATGGACTAATTAGCACAGAATTTTCCTGACCACAAATATCATGCTCATGTACGGTGAAAATAATGTCCTTACTTTTTGTGTACTGGTAGAAAAAAAATAGCCATGAAATCAAGAAAATCAGACTCTTCCTCCCTTTTATGGGAGGAACTGTGAATTTATTTTGATGGATTTCAAAGCTACAGTCATGTTCCAGAGGAAAGACTGACATTGAATCAGGATTTGCACTCACTCAGGCCCATCCAGCACATGTATTTATCTTTGCCAGGAACAAAGCTTGGCAAAGATGTTATTCTTTCCTTGCCCTAACAGTTGTAATGACTGTGACTCCAAGGAGGGATACAGAGCTGGAGTCATGCACTGAGAGTTCAGGCCTCTTTTGGCCAGATAGAAGGGCACTGATAGTTCACCTTAGTGATGATCAGGAAAAGTCCCTACACACAAAGAAAAGAAGAAGAAAGGTAAGAGAAATGAGACAGTGTAGTTATTCCTAGAGGTTAACTTAATTCACTCACTTCTAGTGGCAGTGCTTGCTGTGGGTATTAAACAGAAAATCAAGTACCTGAGACGAGAGCTTCTTTTCAGAGGAGCTTTCCAGCTTTCACCAAATTCATTCACACTCCTCACCCAAACACCATCTGGCTTTTTGAAGTCATTTCTGGATCTCCCATCAAAGTCACCACACAAGCCCTCCACTCTGCTTCCATAGGTGGTAGCCAGCTTTATGTCTAGGCAAAGTCAGAAGGAAAAAAGCTGTTACACAGAAATTGTTGCCACTGAGTGTATGCAAGAGGTGGAAATCAATGTCATTGTGGCATGTCAATGCCACATGTCATGATTCAGATTGCAGGTGGTAATGTGACATGGCCTTAATACGTAGCATAAGAGCACAGCCCTGAACATTCCTGTTCATACATGTATTCACAGTTTCTCTGCAATGTGGATCATGAAAAACATAATTTTTCACAAGTTTTTATATAACATGATATCACTGCCTGGGTGCTCTTTAGTGCATGCTGCTTTCTGCTTTGCATCACCCACTTATTGTCCTTCACTTACAATCCACTTGATCACTGAGAAACAGAATTTCTATAGATAGACATTTGCTTTCTGCACTTGGAATTTCAGGGTTTGGAAAGATGGCTATGTAGATAAATAGCCTGGCACTTTCACCATGCACTCAGAAATACTATAGCTGTATGCTGTTGTAAATCAGGAGTAGCTCTGCTTTGAACAGAGGAGGTATCATGTGTCCAGCTCATAAGTGACTTGTGTATATGCCATATGAAAGTCCTGACAAACACTAAAGAATGGGATATTCTGGAGTAAGTAGGCTTGAGAGGAAGCATGCAAAATGATACACTCACAGTATATAGCTTGAGGATCTCAGTCCTACGACTCCTGTGACTGGGTTCAGCTGGCAAAGGGGCAGATCCAGATTTTGCCCCATTATCCCAATTAACAATTCAAAGTGATTTGCTTTTGTTTTTTATTCAGACCTTACTTAACATGAAACAACTATATGACAGTCTGACTCTATATCTCATCTCTCCTCAGTTCAGTGGGATCCAGATAGAGAAATACCAGTTTTATGCTTTTTTTCTGGTTCCTGGGAAACACTTCTTTCTGGTATTTTCTGGTATTTTGTATCATGAAGGACCATAAGGACAAAGGGTTAAGATTTCAAATTTTGCCTTGGGTTTAGACCTCCTCTGGAATGAGAACATTTTTGGGGGCTGTGCATAAATTTTTCTCCACAGTTTTATAGTATCACTTACCTGCATTTTGGTCGCCATCAAAACTCACGTATAAGCCAAAATCTGTCTCCAGGTAAACTCTTGTTGTCCTCTGATATATACGAATACCTTCATGAGGTCGAACAGGGGCCCACACCCTCTCACCATCCAACTAACAAAGAATGAAAAAATTAAAATTCGTTATATATAGGCCAAATTAAAATCTGTTTTCAGTACAGGTCAATGCTACAATCCAATACTTTTCTGGTTTTATCATAAATATATCAGATAATTTAACAGCATTTATTTTTTAAGTTAACAAAATCATGCATTGAGGAAAGTGGTCTGAACACAGTACTTTCATATCATCCAAACAAATTTCTATTATTGAGCTAAAAATGTAATATAGCAGCTATGTATGCTCTTACACACCAATAAAGAGGAAAGGAAGAAAATTAAATTATCCTATCATAAAACAAACCTTTCCTTACCACTGGTAAAAATTGGTGTGGCTTTATTGTAAGCCTTGGGATATTTGGGGTTTCATTGCTAAAACTATATCTATTGATTTATTTGTTTGATGTAGAATTTTATCTTTCACAGCTATGGAGAAAAAAGACTCCACACAACTGAAAATCTCATTTGCAGTTGCCTCACAGCACTGCTGTAATAATACAGTTTGCTTTAATACTTTAAGTCTTCAAAAAAAACCGTCCATTACTCAAAAGTGTTGTAATCCAAGGGAGGGCCTTCCTCTGTGTTCAGCAGTCAGGGAGGGACTCACCAGAATCTGCTTGTTCTGCTTGAATTGCACTGTGTGGCCATAAACATTGATGAGCATCTCTTTCAGGTAGGTAATGTGTCGACTTCCACGTAAAGGATAGTTCGTGCCTTCAATGCTGAACTGTGTCAGAGTGTCAGGTAGGCCAGGGATGGTCTGAGCCAGAATATATGTGTATTTCCCTTGGAAGTGGTGCACCAGCCTGTCAAAGGTGATGTAGTGTGGGTCGCCCATGACCTGGCATCTCCCAAAACCTGCAAGGGAAGAGCTTCATTAGTCTCCAGTCTAAATATGCACGTGCCAGATGCCATACCTGGATTGGTCCAAACTGTTAGATAGAAATGACTGCTGCTACCATGCAGGTCTGAAAGTAAAGATGGTATTTATTCACTCTAGTGAATAGATACTCAAATGGAGAGATGGACAGAGAAACTCATTCCTCTGCTGAGAACCACTGTGAGCCAACTGAGCTGAAGAAGAACATTAGGGTTTATAGAATTTATTGAGACTAAGTTGTGCACATTGGCCCTCTGCAGAGGAATGACTCTGACACAAACACAGCTTGAAGTGGCCTCCTAGGAGACGTTGTTTTCATAACCTCTGCCATGTGTGTTACAAAATTGAAAAGCAATGTTTAATTTTGTCTCACTCAGTGCTATCACTGATTTCTGCTGAGGTTACTAAACTGATCATTGGGTTTACCAGACCTAACAATCAGATGCAGTGACTGTCATCTATGTATTCTCCTCGACCACTGAGCACAGAGTAAACCATTATGCCAGGAGCAAGGCATAGGACGGCTATCCTTAAAACTGCTGGCATGGCTCTGCTCAGATATTTTGCCAAAATGTAGCAGGGGGACACTGGATTTGCCTTATGCTTTTGTATTGATCCTCAATACAGTAGGACTGATGCCATGCTATTCTTCAAAACTGAAGTGTAGGGACACTATGCAACAAGCTCTCTCCTAATCAACCCAACCTACCCAGAGAATATGGGATTAATTTTGCCTAGCCAACACAAATGTTGAATGAAAAGCATCAAAGTCCTCTGACTGGTCTATCATATATCTGTCATGGTTTTGATTACTGGGGTTTTTTTGTTTTGTTTTGTTTTGTTGGGGTTTTTTTTTGTTTTGTTTTTTCTGTTCTCAAATCAACATGCAATGGGAAAAACAGGGTCATTGTGATAGGATTCACAAACTGAGTTTTGGATTCAGTAGATGCAGTGGGAATTTTTAAAAAGAAATTTTATTCAAACTAGTCAGACTGAACTGTCAAATTTCTAGATATAAGTAAATTATACCCAGATATCCATTTCCCTCTACAAATTCTCTGCATCAAATAGAAACCCTCTGTTATGAGAACTGAGGCCTTTTTGTATTCAATAACACGTTGTCAACAAAACAGTCAGCTTCCTTCTTTCCCCGTGAAAGAATGGAATTGGCATGAAAGAAAGTATGTACACCCACATCCTCCCTCCTTCTGCAGGCCTCAAGTGAAGCCCAAGTGAAGCCCTGCGTGCACAGACCTGTTGGATTGCACTTGTGTTTTCCATCTTTGATCACGCAGGTTTCTCTGGAATCACAGCTGTAGCTCTCGCAGCTGATGACACCATTCTTCTGGCACTGGCATCTTTGGGCACAGTGTGGAGTTAGCCATGTCTCCCCAGCCTGGACACAAGTTGTGTTAATAATATGTTATCAAGTTGCCCAGCTTTGCAGTGCAATGGAAGTTCAAGAGCCTTCAAGAACGGTGTGGACACTAGCTAGGTGCCACCTTGTCCAGTTGGCAATTCCACAACTACTTGGTTAAGTGTAGTCTCAAACAACAAAAATGAGAGGGGATCTCAGTCCATTCATCTTACTGTCTCCAACATAAGAGTTTTAACACAAAACTGTACTAGGACAGGCTGCCCAAATAATTCTGATCAACTGACTGTTTTAAAATAGGCCTCAGTTTTGGCCTCAGGTGCAAAGCACCAAACAAGCTTCTGTATCTCCCAATACCCAAGGCAGCAGCTTTTACTAATCAGATGAAAGGTATTTAAGAGGTAGATCCTGAAGTCTTTCATCTTTCTCTCTCTCTCTCTTTCATATTAAGATGGACAGGAGACCAATTTTCTACAAGTTTTGAAGTCAGAGATTTGCTCCACAAACTACTTACGCTGTAGTAATTGTCGTCATCATCCCTGCAGCCACAACTGCTGAGAGGCACGCAGTTGCCATTGCTGAGCACATAATTATCATCACATTCACAGCCCTCTGTGCACTCTTCTGTCTTCTCACAAAGGGAAGAGGCAAAAATGTCAGTGCATGTTGATGGGCAGGCAGAGACACAGTCTTTGTAGTGGCTCCGGGATGGGCAGGGCAGTGCTGTGTGGGAGAACAGAGCCAGCGTTATTAAATACATTTACAAAGTGCACTGCAAACACTGAAAGCTACACCTCGGCCTATGGAATCGTAGTACAGAACTGCCTTTTAATAGCTGATTCTGATCATCAGCTGGTTTTTCTTTTTTATATTTTACTGAAAAAAAACCAAACCAAAACAACAAAAACAGAGCAAAGAATGCTCTCTGAAACTGCTTATTCAGTTTTATTACAGGTATGACTGAACCACCTGGTACTAGATTATCTAGATTCAATACTCCAGTTCAGTTGCAAATGCCTCTTTGGGCACTGCTAGAAATGAGACTCTTAAAGACAAATTCCTTAAAATATTCAAGCCTCCATTGATGCAAACTAGGTGTAAATTTAGCTTAACTACAGACATGCAAGAGCAGCAGATATGCATTGTCAGACTGAAGGTTCATCTAGCTCTAAACCCTATTTCTGCCAATGACTGGACATGCATAAGGGGACAGGTCAAGAAATAGTGTAACATGAGAAAAGGTTTATTAGTCCAGTATTTTCCTCCACTTGGGGCAAGGAGGCAACTAGGGATTTCTAATGGATCTATTAAACATTCATCTGACTTCCTTTTTAACCAATTAACTGTTTTGTCCTTCACAATATTATTTGATAATCCCACAATATGATACTAAATTGTAAAGAAAGGTCCCACAGATAAAACCCCTCTACATTATCTTTACTAGTTTTTATATAATTTGTTTATAGCTTTGTTGAATGAGTGGAGTGAAGCATATACCCTGGAAATTAATCTGAGAACAAGGTCCATAATAAATAACTGGGCAAATTGACAGTTTTTGTTCAAATCACAGTGAGTGGCATTGAGCCCTGTGTCCTAACACAGTATCCCTCTTTCTTTTAGTCTTCTGGTTATATTATTTCTCCATTTTAGACTAACTCCAATATTTTATTTGGCTACCAATGCCATTCTAACTCCACATTAATATCCATAACTTGTCTAGTTCTGAGTTATCTCTGGGTTTCTCTGAACCTGGACACAGTTCAGTGCACCACTGGAATCCTGATAGTAGAATTGCATTTTGTGAGAATTTAGATTTAATTTTCTTTTACTTGTTCAGTTAATTCTGTTAATTTTTTCATGCTATCAGTCATTCAGGTTTTTGTTTTTCCACTTGCTTGTGTACTTACAACAGAATGTGCTATTCCTCCATTTAATGGTGATTCCATGATTCTTGCAGGTGTCCACATAGGCTTGAACTATGTCGCAGAGAGCAGACTTCATCCCATCATACTGGCACATGTCATAGATGCAGATCTCTATGAAGTCGTCAGGGTTGACTAGACTATGACATGCTTTGAATTTGTCTGATTTTAAAACATTGCACTGTCTTTCAATGACTTCTTTATTCTCAGCAGTGCAAGGAGGATCCTCATCTTCTCTTGAGTCTGGCAAACAGCTGCAAGAAAGCACAGACACAGGCTGCTATAAGACAGACTGAAACTGAAAAGTTTCCACTGGAAAGTAGAAGAGGCTGGAGACTATGATTTCTGTCTGTCAATGGATGAAAGACTGAGCAGAAGTAGACCTGCCTGAAAACCACAACTCTGTTGTCACACATGGCTCCCTGTCTGCCAGGGAGCAACTGGCCCTCACCATTCCCTAGCACCATCATCTTGCTCTGGGTGTTACCAGTGTAAAATAAACAGAGTCCACACTGTGGACTGTCCCAAAGACTCATTCTCCAAGTGTGTATGTAGATTGATAGAACAGCTGTGGTTTTCCTCTGGCCTGTGCAGTGGTTTCCTGTGGGGATGGCTGTTTTTTGAGCTACAAATTCAAGAAGAGAAAAGTCTGGTATACAGTGCTTATATGTTACAAAGTAGCAGACATTAAAAACAATGAAAAGAATTCACTGCGTTCCTGAAGCAAGATGGGAGGTAAGAAAATTATTTAACATTTACCCCTTATCACTGTCTGTCTCCACTTCCCAGCTATTTCCAAACTGTGGGGCAGTGACAACTGTACCATTGCTCAAGGACAGATCATCTTCACGATCACCATTGAAATTGCCACACATGCCATGCACCTGCAGATGGAAAAGAACCATATTCTAAGCATGACCTCTTTGCATAAACTTCCCCAATAACTTCTTATTCATTGCCTATGAAATGATGTGATCAAATCACCACCATGAACCAATCAGACATTTCAGATATTCTGACTGCACCCATGGAGAAACAGAACAGAAATTACAGTAAATCTGTGATTCCCTAAGGCTTCAAGCTGCTTCCTGTTATCAGCAAAACACAGGAATAAAAGGAACTAGAAGTAAATGCACAGTTTTGAAACAACTCCAGGTGTTTGTATACTAAATCTTACCAATGAGAAATAAGAGCGTGGGAGGGTGATTTCCAGATGGTGATCCCCGTCAAATTTCACTATCAAACCAAAGTCAGTTTTCACTACGATAAATCTGCCAACATTTCCAATGGACATGCCTTGCAGTCGGTTCTGCACTGGAGTGTAGACTCTCTCATTGTTCAGCTGGAGAGACACGTCATTTGTCAGTATGGACATTCTTCCATGAAAGCTCACAATCTATATTCCTAGTGGTGCTGAAGATTTCTCTGTGACATTTTTAGCTCTTTACATTTCCACTGTTGCATATTCCAACTATGGGTGGCAGGATCAGCCTTTTAGCTGAGGAGGGCTGGGCAGGACTCATATGCTGTGCCTTAACAGGCAGCTGGGAAGATCCCTGGTAGTGAGCAAGCTGTTTCCCACCCTTGGGGCAGATTCCCTGCCATGGCTCCCTGTGTTATTCTAGGCTGATACATTATGCCTTGCTTGCTACAGGTGACTGGGTTGATAAAAGCTGTTGAAGGGGGAGTCTCATATTTTAATTCAGGCAACAATTCCCCAGTCTGGAGGCCCTGGGTTTAATCTCTAAGATATGGACAATAGATCAGTAAACCCAAACCAGAAACCTTGGGAACTAGTAAGAAATTGTATTTCCTCATGACATCCACTTAATGGGAGTGCCCACAAGTGTCAAGCACATGCATATATACTCCTTACGAAATGTGAAGATCCTTTTTCCTACAGCTATTCTAAGTGAGCTAATTTTAAGATACTTCTTGCCAGAAAAAAGAGCACCACCACCTACCAGGATTCTTTGGTTTTTCTGAAGGGTGATTTGTACACCATACACATCTATGTAGACTTCTTTCAGATATGTGGCCCCTCTTATTCCTCTGTCTTCATTCTTGCCAAGTATGGTTATAGGAATGACATTGGTGGCAGTGTTGACAACCTCAACCAAAGTGTAGGTGCAGGTTCCCACAAAAGTGTACTTCATTCCATCAAAAGTGAAATAATGGGGATCTCCTACCACTTGACATATTGCTTGACCTGAAGGCAAAAAAAATGATCTAAGAATTTTGTACTGGATTTCACCATGGACTCGGGTGACCAAAGCAGTTTGCATTAGTATAGCAACCTCATTCTGGTCATTATTATGTGGGTAAACTTTTAGAGAGGCATCTCAGGTTCATGCCAATGACATTTATTTGTAAATAAGAAGTTTCCAGAAAGCATCTCCTAAATTTAATTTTTAAATTATTTACAAAATAAACTTTTGTATACATTTCTATGTGCTGTTGTAGCTATGATTTATAGTATAGTTGAGAGTAAAACAAAGCTTTTCTACTTATCTATACAAAAATACATAATTAATTGTAAAAAAATAGATGTAAATATAAAATAAATAAAATTGTATCTGTATACATCCATACATAATGCACTTGTCATTACGCAGGCCCACAGAAATACAATTCTCACAGAAATTTTAAACCAAATGTCAAGCTTGCAGCACTGGTGATGTGAGACTTGAGTCTGCATTATCAGGACAAATAAAATCCAGCAGTATCAGTTTTTGCTGATATCCACTACAACAGGAGGGCATCTGTGCTTGCATGACAGAACATCATGCATTTTCATCTCTTAGCACTGGCAGCAGTAAGTTGGGACTTCTTTACTATCCCATACAAAAAGATATTTATTATAAAGCTAGAAGAAGAAGAGGATCTAATTATGGAATTGACGTTGGGGTGATTTTCAGGCAGGACTCACCATTGGAATGACAGCCCAGCACACCATCCTGAACACTGCACTCCTCTTGGACTCCACACTCCCAGGATTTGCACTCAATGATGTTATTTGCCTTGCAGGTGCAGCGCTCAGTGCAGGGATATTGGGTGAACCAGCTTTCATTCAGCTACACAGGAAAAAAAGAGTGTAGAAGTATATATTGTAAGATAAATAGGAAGGTAAAACTATAAGGGAAAATCAAATTATTAGTATTTGAATGTTCATGATATATAATCATTTGGGCAATTGTAGCCATGCAGTTTGTGGACCAAGAAAGCTGTCAAAGTAAGTCTATTTTGAAACTATTAATGCTGTAAATATGAATTGTGTAGTGTTATTAACATGGTTTTTCCCTCACAGTGATAAAGAATGAGATCCCCCTATTTTTTTTTTCTTTCCCTTTTTTTCTTTAAATATCTGATGCAACTTGCCTGGTGATACTGGTTTTTGTCATCAACACAACCACAGTTGCTTTCTGGCACACATTTGTCTCCACTCAAAACATAGCCTTCCTTACAGAAGCAACCTTCCACTTGCAAAGAACTGCAGGAATCAACTGGTGAGATGTTCAAACAAGTAGAGGGACAGCTAGTACCACAGCTCTTGTAGATGCTGCCTCCAGGACAGGACATTGCTAAATAAAGAGAAAAAAAAAAGATCACTCAAAAGGGCAAAATCATAATAAAGATTTTGCTGATGCATTCACTGTTTGCTCCTGAAAATATACAAAATGGCTGTTAGAAAGTCTGACAGGAGAGTGCTGAGTACAAACATTTCCCTGCTGATTTAAAGGCATAAAGTGACCCAGTTATGGGAATAGAAGAATCTTTTGCCATACCAGCTGATATGTCCCTATTACTGTAGTTACTATTTGAGCATCTGCTGCATATTCCAAAATAGAACTAAAAAATCACACTCTTTTGCTCTGAGACTCCTTGAGAACAATATATTTTCACACCCCTCCTGCTTATGGTAGAATTGGGCTTCTATCGCTCAAAACATGGTCCCCAGGGATAACATTACATTTTATAGAACTCCTGAAGTACTTCTCCATTTCTGTCACCTAAAAAACCACAGAAAAACATGGGTTTGGCTGGATTCTGTTATAAATCACTACATATGATTGTCATTTATTTCTGTCCCTACAACAAGATCTCTTAGTCCTGTCAGACAATTACAGCTGACATCTCCAGTCATCTAGCCAGACTTCCTTCCCTTGGTCAGGACCTTAATTGCATTTTTATTTGAAGCACTGATGAAGAGAGCACTTGAGAGTCAATCTTTCTAATGTTACTGACTTTTCTCTATTACTGTAATGAAGCCATAGATATTTAGGTACTGGCCTATAGCCTCAGACTATGGAGTCTGAATATACACAGCTTTAATCTGATTTGGAGGGTTAAACACTCATTTCCTGTTCTATCTTCTTTTTATATAAGAATTCTCTGTGCTCTGTCCTCTCAAGGCTGAGTTACTGGGTGCTTTGTCACAGTAATTCTTTTTCCAAACTGACCAGCTCCTCGAACCTATCAATTTTAAAAAATGGCTTAGTTTAAATGCAGAGCTAATAGTTGATCACATCAAAAAAAGAAAGAAAAAGAAAAAGAAAAAAGGTGGCTATCTGCAGACGGTAGTCCAGTGGTAACTGGTATAATAAAAGTTATTGTAAGACAAAAAAGCATAGAAAACAATTATGATTTATTTAAGCATAAATGTCTTTATAGGACTTTTTTTGTCTGCAGGTGTGTGGTTTGTGGACTTAAATGTCCTTTAGAAAATGCTGCCCAGAGAACTTGGGGTTGCCCCCTTCCTGAAATTATTCAAGACCAGGCTGGATGGGGCTTTGAGAAAGCTGTTTTAATGGAGGGCATCCCTGCCATGGTAGGAGGGTTGGAACTAGATGACACTTAAGGTCCTTTCCAACACAAACCATTCTATGATTCTATGGCTGTATGTCTGACAAGCAGAAAGCTGTCCTGTGTTGCTTAGAATCTGTACGAGTGGAACCCCTGGAAAGCTTTATTCTAAGAAATATGAGTTCATTATATTAAATTTGCCATAAGGTCGTTGTGAAGAGAATTAATTGAGACGTGACAGTACTCAATTTCTTTGCTTTAGAGAGAAATAGAGCACTTCCTAGAAACAGCTGCTTTTGAAGGTCTCTTATATTTTAACCAAAGGCCATTATAAGCATGTTTTATGGAGGACTACCAGCTCCACTTATATTGAGGGTGGTAGATTTTCACTGAAGCAAAGGAACTTATTTCTCCAATACAGAAGCTCATAAGACACAGTTGAATGTAATCATAACATAAGACACAGTTGAATGTAATCAGACTTTTCCAAGAAACTAATAGCAAATTATAAATATTATAAAACTTTAAAGATTTAACCTGTATATATCTTAATGTTCTCGGAATTAGTGGTTTATACAGATCCTGGAACAGCTCTGAATCTGAAGCAGGCTCAAGACATTATAAAAGACAGACTATACTCAGAACATTACATAAAATGAAATAAGATGCATGGAAAATGTAGAGGACAATGAAGTTAAAATTCAGAATAGATATTTATATCAAAACACTCACGGCAAAGAGTAGCACTCCTCCACTCTATGCATATCCCAGCATTGGTACACGACTCAGCATAGGCCTGCAGTCCATAGCATAAGGATGTTGCCTGTCCCCCAGTGAGACACATGTCATAAACACAGTTTTCAAAGAAATTCTGTGGAGGCACCTTGGTGTGACAGTCCTTGAAGATTCCTGTGTAAATCAAGGAAGATGCATAAAAGGATAGAAACAACCCACTGGAATGTTAAGACTGACCACCATGTATTTTCTATCACAGCAAATGCATTGTGGGTGTTCCAGGCTGTGTTAAGTAAGTTAATCCAGTATTAGAATGGATACACAATGCACAATATGAGAATGGGCTCCCTGGATCAGGTTTTCTTCTTTTTGCATGATTGATACAACATAACTTACATGAGTTAAGCATTGCTGCCTAGGAAAACCACTAAATCTAGACAACTATAGGGAACCTGTACAGAATTTCAGGTAAAGCATCTGTAATACACACACACTGACAGTCTGTCTGAACTACTTCTTTTAGCAAGCAGAGTACAAGTCACTATAACACAGAGAGCAGCTATGGTTCCCTGCACTTATTCTCAGATAAAATTCATGGACACATTGGCATTGTCTGGACAGATGACATATTCTGGCCAGGCAGCTTTGGGCTTTACATTGGCCATTCATGCTGGAGGCTTTATATGCTTCCAAAATAAGCTCAGAAAAAGGGACTATAGAGAAGGGACAAAACAAGCTAGACCATGCTCCATCACATGGCTCACAGAGATCTACCAACACACTACCTGTTGGGTCTGTGATCATGCCACATGCTGTGTTTTTCTTTGCTTCACTCTCCAACGTGGGATCACACTGCTCTTCTGTCCCACCACTGGAGCATCTGGGGAAAGCAAGCAAATCAAATGTGCTTCACATCTCTTACTATCAGATTTTCAGTGGAAAATTAATACATTACAACCGTGCACAAAAGAGTGCATTTTATTTCTGTCACAAGACTTTATCCAGCTTCTTTGAAAAGCTGATGTCAGCCCTCTCACTGAATGGACTCCTTTTTTGATCCCTTCTGGGTGATTCAAAGGCTTATTCTTAGATGGAAAAAAGGAGCATTGGGATCCAAACAGTTATGGTTTCCAATCAGGGAACTGGACTGATGTGCCATCCCTCCTCACACTCAACAAACAGTCCCTGCTTTGGAAAATGAGACTCAAAGGGCACAAAGCCTCTTATCATTCACTGGTTTATGTGAAAGTCCAGCTCCCTACTTCTAATGGGCAGCTGAAAGATGTAGAATGGTACTGGAGAAAAAGCCAGCGAGTAGATGGATATTTGATTTTAAGAGTTTGCTCAGCAAATGCCACATGATGAAATGATTTTACATACATGGTGTTGTTCTCAGGCACCAGCCAGCTTTCTCCAAGATCAGTGGAACTACTTGCAATGTCACCATTGGGCTTGATTTTGTCATCATTTGGATCACCGTTATAATTACCTGTGAGGGTAAAAACAGATTTATGGGACACATGAAGTTCAAACCTGTAGAAAAAAATCCTATGTTTCAGGCTATAAAATAAATTAAAATGAGCTAGGGAGAATATATATGTAACACCAATCTGTACTGGGCAAAATAAGAGCAGAATTGTGTTTTGATTACTGACAAGAGCTGCTGCTCAGACATTTGAAGCAGGAAGTCTGTAAGTTCCTATGTAACTAGATTACAACCAAGAAAAAAATTTATCTAAAAAAACCCTACTCATTTTCTTGCATCCTACATGTAGAATGTTGGACTAAAAATTAAACAGTGCTATTTGCACCATTATATTCTTATGTAGACTTCCTGCATTGAAAGTGTGAAAAACCCATGAAGAGATAACTGAACTAGAAAACTCTGGATGATGTAAACCAAAGAATAATCAGAAACTCATAAGACAAACTACTCTTGTAATTTTTTCATGCTAAGAAAAAAAATTTAAGTAATCACCAGCTACCACTTACCACAGAGGCCACAGAGCAGACCACTGTAATCAGAGGGCACAGAGACTTCTGCATAATGATTTCCATCATATCTCACCCACAGTCCAAAGTCAGTTTCCAAGAGAACATATCCACCGCTGCTTTGAATACTGATCTTCTTTTCAATAAATACAGGCAAGTTCCTTCTGTGACCATCCACCTGTACAGCAAGTGGTGAAAGTAAGTGTATGGCTGTTGGGACTCCTACAACTACCAGCAGCTGGTACAGATTGCTGAAAGATAGGATCTTGTGCATAGGGGAACTAGAACTGATTATAGAATATCTGAGCAAGTTTGTTGGAGATCTCATTAAAAGAAGCAGATATAATTAATAAAAAGATAAAGTTTTTTTATAAACTCTACAGAGATAATAATTATCTGCATATCAGTTAAAAATTATATATGTCTTTTAAATAGGTGTTTTCTTACATTCACTTTCTTGTTTTTCAGCAGAGAAATCTTTTTGTTATAGACTTCCACATGCACTGACTTCACATAAGAGACTTTGGTGTTGGCCCCTCTGTGCTCGTTTGTTGCGGACACATCAAAGTATGGACGGCTCTCAGAGGCAGTACACACTTTGGAGAGGGTGTAAGTGCAATTTCCCATGAAATTATGTACTTGGTGGTCATAAGTGTTGTAATGTGGGTCCCCAAAAGCGCTGCAGGAAGCGCGACCTGTGAAGAAAGAAAAAGTCCCTCTCAGTCTTCACCAGACTTTTGCAGCTGCTTGTTCCCTAGTTTGTTTTATGTTGTATTTGTTGCTCAGAAGTAACAGTAATGACATCAGTCAACAGCACTCCAAAGGCCAACACAGCCTTCTGTCTTTGGACCCACAAAGAATCTACTCTTGTGTATGAGAAATCTATGTTAGAGGTTGATGAAGAAAGTTGAGTAAAAGGCATTATTAAGACATGGTTATATAAAGTGGAGCAGTGAGTTTTTAGTGTCCAGATCTGAAAGGCTCTTTCTGAATAAATAGGAAGAATTTACTCAGAAACTTTACAGGGCTGATTATCCAGAATAGACGTCTGCACTATCAGCTGTCTGGGGTTCTGTACTCATATCATCTCTCAATGAATTCAATGGGTGTTCAATTGAGTATTGCTTTCACAAGATATCCTTCACACGTTTTAAAAATTACTAAAATTAAATAGCCAGAGATAATATGTACAAATGGAGGTACACTGTGTATACATTTATGTGTGAAACCTGCATAAGATTTTGAATGCTGATAAAAACTTCTGATTTTAAAGGAAAAAACTTCCTATCACTTCTTATAAGAGTTGAACCTGAAGGTGCTTCGTGGTGTTTACCAACAACAACAACAAAAAATAAGGAAGAAAAGTTCTTACATCTTTGAATTTCAAGGCCATGTTAAAATATAGCTACACTTAGGGTTGTGTCTACATGTAAACCTTAATTCTTTACAAAGAAAGACATAATTAATAATTACCAAGAAAAGCAGAAGTAATTTAAACTGAGTAGGTGAGCCAGGACTCTCTTGTACTTAACAAGCAGATACATGAAGATATTAGTGATTAAAATTGGAGGAAATCAGCAATTAAAATTTATCTAAACTAACATTTTAGTACATATCCTACATAATAAACTAGTCTTTTCAAGCAAATATGATTAGAATACATCCAAAACAAAAAACAAACTTGGAAATTAAATTAAATTCTAAAATATACAGACAATAACATCTGTATAACATGAAAATTTGCCATACAAAAGAATAATTGAAATATACATGGACAGGGCAATAAAGAGTATGTGAGAGAATTATGACATCTATTCTACACTCACAAAAACATCAGAACTGTGACAAAAGAGACCTTTTGGAAGACGTTTAGAGTTGGAAGTTAGAAAGACTCCCAGAAGAGCAGAAATATTCCAAAAATATCATTAGCAAAGAAAAGCTCTGACACTCCAGTATAAAATCACTGTCACATGACCACAGGACCGAGATTGAGATGACAGGGAAGTGCTAAAAAGCAGTAAGAGGAGATTGTAAACAACAGTACCTG
>VWZP01009981.1:0-46066 GCA_013396995.1 Dicaeum eximium
GAGACCCCTAATCTATCACACTGAATCTCCTGAATCCCATTACCCATCCCTGACACTGTGGCTCCAGCTCTTCACCCAGTGGTAGGGAGACTGCAGCTTTGGTATTTGTGCCTGCATGCCAAAAGTAAAAGGCATCCAGGCACAAGTGAATATTTGTGCTATCTTTAAGTTGTGAGGATGATTGTTGCTTCTTTTGTCCATTTTGTGCTAGTGAAACTAGAATATAACTGAAAACCTTTTCTTAAAGAAAAAATCTGAGAGTTCCAATGCACTTGGAAGCCCAGGAAGGAGTTCAAAGTCTCCCCTTTAATCCAGAAATGACTTCTGAATTCCTCATATTCACAAGGACTAGGTTAATTTAAAAGAAAAGTGAGTTTTGAGATAGATCCCTCTTTCAGTCATCTTTTATTTAAATATTTCATTAGGCTGCTTTCCTGTGACCCCTCCAGATCTCTTACTGGTAATTCAAATGAGAAGGAAGATGATTGACACATACTTTAAAAATATAGCAATTATATCAGTTCTTTAACCAGCACCTAGTACTGAAACAACAGTACAGCTACAGTGCAGTGCTTCCATGAGGAGGTGATCTAATAAGAATCTCTCAATATCTTTAT
Source organism: Dicaeum eximium (assembly GCA_013396995.1). Lineage (NCBI taxonomy): Eukaryota > Metazoa > Chordata > Aves > Passeriformes > Dicaeidae > Dicaeum > Dicaeum eximium. Next base: position 618 of record VWZP01009981.1, read on the forward strand.
CTCCAAGCAAAACTGCAGCCCATGTACATGGAATAACCTTCCCAAGATCACCCTACATAGCACAGAGGAGAAAACAGAAGTAGTTGTTCAAATCTATTCTCTCTTCCTGTCCCATCAGATACCCCAGGTAATTGTATCTGGTTTTGCCTTCTCTGAATTAACTATTTCTTCACAACAATTTATCAGTCATGGTCTTGGTATGTTGTTAAAGTGTAAAAAAGGTTCAAATTCATGCAATAGCCCAGCACAATCTTTCTGAAGGTGTTGGGTTAGATGAAATAGAAAAACCTTATAGTCGTGATTGTCCAGACTTTGGGAATGTGAAACATGTGGGAGATGTGGAATTGAAGGCGAGTTTCGATATCTCATATGCCAAGCCTCGGGCTACTGAGTAACTAGAAAACAATAAGATGGCCAGCAGGAGACCATCTCCTTAATGCAGCAATGCTGTCTTTATCAAGAGCCCGAGGGTCCAAGCAGACCACACCTGCTTGGTGGGAGGTGTCCAAAGGGTAGTCTTTAGAGTTTAAAATGTAACTTAGTATGTTAATGCAGTGGTTCCTATAGGCTGTATGTAAATGCTGTAGAATTTGTATCTTGGACTAGATTGGTTAGTGTAAATTAGAATATTCAGTAGAGAAGAAGATTTAATGCATTGTAACAAGAACCTCGCTCTCTTACTTTTTACCTTACTCTCTTGCACCCTTATTCTCTTACCCCTTACCTCTCTTACTCTCTTCTTTCTCTCTCTTCTCGGTCCTGCTCTGAGCTGCGCCTGGCAGTTCTTAGTAGGACGCTTTAACCCACACCCCAAGTAATAAACTGTTTGCTCCTAAAATTAGCTTAGGACTTATAGAGATCTCTTATCTCGGTTTGTCCAGTTGCTGTCCGTCCACAGACCCCCCAGACCCCGCATGAAGGTGTTGATGCTGATGGGCACAGACAAGTATGAAATGAACATGTTACCTTTGAATTAATGAGCCCACTAGGGGACACTGGGACATTATGCTTTTGTTCAAATCAAAGATATTTCAAAAGCAATGAAGATGGAAAATCCTCTTGTTCGCTGTCTAAAATACAATAAAAATTATGCATATCTAATTTCTAATCTGACAGGGTGATGTGCAATATGTTTTAAAAAGTCTGATGAGTGGCAAGCTCCTGGGCAGGAATGCCAGATCTAAGTAGTTCAAACTGGTCCATGATATTACAGGTTTTGAATTGCAACAGTAATGGATCATATTTTTGGCATTTCCCACTCATTAAAAACGGTGTCAGAATGATGGATTAATCTCTGGACATTTTCTGTCCTTGCTATAATCTTTGTCAAAGGAATGAGGTATTGTAATTATAATGCCTTTTGTATCATATGAATTATGAGGGCAGAATTCAGAACTTTGACTTTCTTAAAAGCAGCTTTTTTCCATGGTGATTAGATAATCTGGTATTTTACCCCTCTTTCAAGAGATCAACAGCAAATAAAAACATTTGAGAAAAGGCAGCAGCTGAGTTTAGCATGATAAACTAATATGGAGGAGAGTAGGTTAATGGTGTATAGTCTATGTAAAAAAACCTTATGTACTTTCCATTGGTATTTTACATTTCACAGATAGATAGCTGCTGTCTTTTCCCCTTGTTGACTTTCCTAGGAATGAACCTGTAATTTATGTAGCCAGGCTGTGAATTGAGCTGTGCCTTAAAGCAGGGAAGGAGGAACCCTCCTGTTCTTCAGGGAGTTTCTGTTGCATTATTTTACTCCCTTCCTTGGCAAGCTCTAAACATGGGGCTGGAGATAGGATTGTTTTCCCCATAGAGTCAGATCCTAAGATCAGTTGCACCAAGATGCAGCACAACTGATGATAGGGCCTATGTTATTATGTCAGCCTGGGTTTATGTTTTCTTTTGGAAAATATTGTGACAAATTCAGAAAGAAAAACCACTATTATGAGCAACACTGACAGAAAGGATGGAAAAATCAGGTATGATTTTCAAAAATCTTCTTTCGTTGCTTTGCATTTTAAAACATATTAAGTGCCCACTTTTCCCAACTTTCTTATTTCAGTCTGGCTTTGTCTCCCTTTTTTTCTTCTCTACCATTCCAGACATTGCTCTTTCCTTGGGATGTCTGGCAATTTTTAACAATTCCATGTCTGTTGAGATCAGTTGATCCATCAGTGCCATTACTTATAACCAGTACATGACCAGAAGCCTGAGACAGTTGTCTAAAGTTCTGAGCATACCTCCTCTGTGAAATGAAGAATTTGGTGCTGTTTTTAATTTTAAAAACTATGCACAGAGGTCTTACACATATCCCTTGTACCTGAAGGGAGAGATAACTCCTCATTTGTTTAGCTCTTTAAGAAAGCCACAAGAAATGGCCAAAATGCAGAAAAAAGTTCAGGTGATTCTTTTATCTTTCTGGTTGACATGTGTTTCTTAGTCTTTTATAGGCTATAATTAAGACTTAAGGAGTAATTAAGACTTAAGGATCCAAATGCCTGTTACTCTGAAGGTGGCTGTGGCGAAAGAGGGGAGCAGATGAAATAGGCTGTGATAATTCCTAGAAGCCTAAAACAGCTCAGACTGGATGTTTGGGATTGACCTTGAAAGATCGTTGCGTTCAGACTTTCATGGGAAAAGGAGTTTATCTATTCCACCATCCCATCACATCTTTAAAACCTCCAGTGATGAGGACTCTGCCACCTCCCTAGGGACATTGTTCCAAGGAATGGTTGTTTCACTCTAAAAATTGTCCTTTCTATATCAAGATGAAAGTTAAGACATCTTTTCCATAAGTTAAAAAACACATATTTCCTGGTTTTACACTATTTTTGAAGCTGCATAAAATCACAGGGAAATGAAGAAACCATCCTGACAGACAGCATTTGCTCAGTGGTTTTTTGCTTTATATTCATAAGCAGAGTATTATGTATACACTCATTTTCGGAATAATATCTTTCACGAATTTTCTGGAAGTTGACAAAATAAAGGATGAGTTTACGTGTGATGCCTTATAGGAATTATTCTCTTTCTAATGATACCACTTGAAAAATGTTATTTTAAAAAAATGCTCTGCTCAGTACCCAGTCACTCAAATGATTCAGCAGCATTTTTATAAAATAGAAGCAGTGAATTAAATATTTGTCCTATTGGAAGTTGGCGACACAGCTGAACAAAGTCTGAATTCTCTCACTTGTGTTTTTTAAAAGAAAGTTCTGATAAAGGTATGAACTTGAATATAGCAAGAAAAGAAATATTCAAGGGAAAGATCCTTTTATCTTGACATAAAATCTAAAGGGAAGTTGTATTTAGGAAAATTGGCGTGCTGGTGAATAGACCCCAAGCACTCACACTACATATTCATGAAAGTCTGAAAACATCTTATTAAATGCTGCTCTGTTTTTACTCCTAGTCACAGGAATTGAAGCTTTATCTTTGTTTTTCACTTTTTATGTCAATTCTGAGTACCTCTGTCTTTCAACAGCATAACTGGTGTTTTAAATCTTGGATACACCTGACTGACCTCAGTCCTTGGTCCTACAGGAAATGCACTTCTGTCCTTCCAGAGGGAGCTACAGGAAAGATGGAGAGAGACAATTGACAAGGGACGGAGGGACAGAACACAGGGAATGGCTTCCCACTGCCAGAGGACATTGTTAGATGGGATATTGGGAAGGAATTGTTCCTGGGAGGGTGGGGAGGCCCTGGTACAGGGTGCCCAGAGCAGCTGTGGCTGCCCCTGGAACGCTGGCAGTCCAGGTTGAACTACGGGGCTTGGAGCAGCCTGGGACAGTGGAAGGTGTCCCTGCCCATGGCAGGGGGTGGGACTGGATGGGCTTTAATGTCCCTTCGAGCCCAAATCATTCCATCATTCTGTGATTAAATTAATTTGAAACAGCTCATGCCACTTTATAGATTTTGACTTCATTAAGAGTCTTTTCAAACTTTCTAAAGAGAGAGTCTTAAAATCTCTTAAAGACTCTCTAAAGAGTCTTTTCTGTTTCATTTTTGGGTGAAGTATCTTAAAATAGTTTCCTAGTTTCCTGTTGCCTCATCCATGGCTTCCTTCTTTGAAAGAAGCACAGAGGATGAAAAAGCTCAGGGGCTTTGCAGTTGGCTATAAGAAAAATTTCTCTGTCACAGGAGTGGTTAAGTACCAGAACAGATTACCCAGGAAGATGCTGGGTCCTCATCTGTGGGGATTTTCAGAGCTTGATGGGACAAAGTCCTGAAGAGCCTGATCTAACTTTGAGGTTAGTCTTGCTTAGAGCAAGAGGTTGGACTACAAACATCATGAGGTCACTTTCAACCTAATTTTTTCTGTGCCTGAGTGATATTTTTTATGAGCTGAATGTGGCTACACAGACTTTTCAGGTGTTATTATTTTTTCTTTCATATTCTTCTAATGGGGAGCTTTAATTAATAAACAGAGATGTTAATATAGGCATAGTTTGGTACAAAAAAAAAGGAAAGTGGGAGAGAGGTGTATTTTGAAATATGAGAAATAAGGAAATAAAAGCAACTCAGAAAAGACCCTGTTCATCCTTAGTGAAAACTGAAGAAAACAGGAGAGACCTTGATGTTGAGAACCCACATGTGTGGTGTTTGAGCCTTTAATACATTAATCTGAGAGTTTTAAAAACATAATGAATAACAACACAGTTGTTTTTATAAACAGAGGTCTGTAGTTTTAAGAAAATACAGACATTTTTAGCATCTGATAATTTTATCAGTGATAAAAATAAATCTGGCAGCTGAAATATTCCATGCATGTCTTGTAAATTATAATAAACACATTAGAAAATTAGAAAAATGAGATTATTTCCAAGTTCTACTATAATCATTACCCAGAAAAACAAAAAGAGAGTTTGCTGCTACTTTATTTTCCCTGGTGTGAAAGAAATAAGAGTTATTAGGTGGTTTTATGCAATAATGTAGGCAAATACTTTAAAATATCTTACTGGCCAGGAAAAAACTTTGGGTTTCTATCAAAATATATTTCAGCTGAATGTAAGACAGCACTTTATAAAAGAAGTCCCAGGGCTGAACACGTAAATACAGTTTATTCAAATACCCACATAGAGTGGGTCAAGGCTCTGGCAAATCATAAATAAGTAAATTTTACTAACTTTGAGACACCAAACAGATTTAGCTTCAAGTACAGCATTTCCTTACCCCAGCTGGGGGATCTCAGGCCATTCCACCAGTAGCAAAACCTGCTGATTTCTGTGGGTTTGAGCAGGCTGTATATCCTAAAGGGAAGTAAAAGTTGGACTTCTGTGACCAGGTTATGTCATAAGAATAAACTGAAGTAGAGCCCCACTTATTTAATCAATATCATCGTTTTATTTATGTAAGGATGACAAAATTTGGCTTTCTCAAGTTATAACAGCTTATTTTTCCAGTGTGGCATTTTTATTTAAAATTAAATGGGATATAAAAATTTCTCCAATGTATTTGATCCTATTCTGGAGTACAAAGGACAGCATATTACCAAAAAAAAAAAAAAAAAAGATTCCTAAAGTATTTCACATTTTATGGGCGAAAAATAAGCAGCGTAAAACACTGTAAGAGATGAGCTAAACTCATGTGAAAGCATTGGTGTACACAAAAGATATAGAAAATATTGGGAGAGTTCATTTAATGCACTCAATTACTATTAATTATTTAAAATGTTATAAAACTCCCCCATGAGCCCCCCGAGATGCCACCATGTCAAGCAATTAAAATGCAGTACAGTTAACCATAAATCAGAAAGCAAAAGGAAATAAAATATTAAAAAAGCTAACCAAAGTGGTGGTGTTAACAAATCTTTAGCACTTACTGAAATTCTCAGTTGCCTGAAACGGAACCAATTGCATCAGCTCGTTTGTATTTCAACTCTTATAGTCTTACCTTCTCCAAAAATCTTACATCATAAATTCAATTACCTTCTTTCTTTTTTTTTTTTTTAGGATACTGCTAAGATCTTTACTATTGGAACTTATTAATTTATGTCATACAGAGAAAGCAATCATCAAAAAAACCAGCAATCTGTGAAGAACACTGAATAGAATGAGATTTTCTTGATCTTAGAAAACATTCTGGGCAGCAGAGAAAAGTGACTATTAATTACAAAGAGTTGGTTTTTTTTAAGTGTAATGGCATGGTAAAGGTCAACATGATTCCATTCCTATGGAGCTGATTTGAGTATCAGCAAAATAAAACACAACCAACTAGACCGGAGTGTGCCGGGACTAAGCTAGGCGTGCCACTATACACAAGGCAGTTATGAGAAAAGCCTTTTACAGCATGATTGTCTATAGAATTTTCCTTCCCTCTGCCACTGTAGCAAAAGCCACCATTTGCATGCTAAAATGCAGAGAATTGTTGACTACTTGGTTTTGTTTTTTTTTTTTACTGGAATTACATCAGTAGAACTCTGCAACCCTGAAATTTTCCTCACATTTGCACCTACACTCCAGTTATCTGCCTTTGACTGTCATGATAAATGCTGAGGCCTGGAATTTTAACTCTTCTGAAATATTCTCACTCTATGATATGATGTATTTGCCAATTATATCAGTCTGAAGTAAGGCTGTGCTTCTCTGACCCTTGTTCCCTCACAGGACCAGTGTGATAAGCTTTCTTAAAACACATCATACATATGAGGACTGGAAAAGGGAAATGATCCAGTGAAATACATTCCTTTTTAATAACCTACCTTCCCCTGTAATTAAAGACAATTCTGAACTGCAACAGTTTAATCGAAGATAAATGCTGCTGCTCCACTCAGTTGTTAAGCATATGAAACCTTGCAACCATCTGTCACTTATGACTATTAGACATGTCAACATGCTTTGTGCTGCACTTCTTTGAAGTATTGTAGGTTATAGATGTAAATTTATATTGTGTCACCCATTACAGACTCAATACATACATTTTCATGTCAACAGGAGACTTTGCTTTAATGGGTACCTCTACAGCTATGAAAACAACTCTGCTATCAAATGATCAGTGCCTGACTGAAGCAAGAGCTCAAACTCCAAAAATTTGCTTACAGATGGCATTCCAGTAAATTTGTTTGGTTTGCCTGGTTGGTTGGTTGGAATATTTAAGGGCCCCACTTAGAGAGTTTGATTATCATCGGGTGGGATTTGGAATAGTGGAAACTTGCATGTTTTTACATCTACAGAAAAGTCTATCAAATCCTCTGTCAGAAACATTCCAACATTAACAGAATGATTGGTAGAGCAGAGAAAAGCTCTCACATGCAACTCAGTGAATGATTTCTGCCAAGCTTCAGTTCTGGTCTTGGTTCTCCCTCCTCCCACACCACCCCTGCTGGGGTTGGCCATTGCATCTGTGCAGATATATTGATTTAGAAGGGATTGTACTCTTCCCACTGCTGAAGTTTTGTTCAGTGCAGGGAAGGTTTTGCTCAGTGATTGCCCCTGGACATTCTGCAGTACCAAAACATGGCCTTTCCTCTTCCTAAAGTATACTTCCTGCAGAAATAACCAGAGAAAACAATTGAGAATGTTTTCCTCAAGAAAAGATTGAGATTTCAGGACCTCATCAGCTCAAAATTCAGAACCCAGGCTGGCCAACCCTTCTGTTTCATGGCTGAGGGTGACTGTTTGGGACACCAAATGATCCTTGTGTTTGGAACAGCTGGGACTGGCATTTATTGCCAAATGTTATCAGGGCCTGACATAGCTTTTCTTGAACTTCATAATAAGGCTGTACTTTGAAACATCTTGTCCAAAATATTGCCTTCACTGCTGCAAAGTCTTTGATTTTATATACAATTTTATTATTTTAATAGTGGTGTTTCTCTGAAATTAAATGAGTACATGAATACCAGAATAGAACTGAACAGTACTGAATAGACAGAAACCAGTCTATTAAAGACACAGTTTTCATAATAGATACAGGATTTTAATACAATAAAAGATAGGTATTTAGATAGGGAAAAGGCACTCTTTGTTTACTTTTATTCTAAAACTTCTAAGGTATGTTTTATAGAAACATATATATATATATATATGATAGTTCTGTTTATTTCTCTCATTCTCTTTTTCCTCTGCATTCTTATGTGAGTATTGCATGAAACTTGCGGATAAAATAGCAATGAACTAAAAAATCCAATATTTTCAGCCACTTCATATTAGTTCTTATTCAGCATAGAACTTATTTTTGTCAAAATAAATTCGATTACACTCTATATTTACAAGAGATTTCTTTTTTCTATTGAAAGATAGATTTAACGGAGTTGTTATTTGTCAGCACACATATGCTGTATCCCAAGCCTATATACAATTTTAAGAAAAGCTGTTTTATTCTTTAAAGGTGAAACACAATTTCAACTGAAAGTAATTGACTATTTCCACACCTAATCCTTCATTAGCTGAAACTGCAAGGCTTTCTTCCCTTCAAGCACTTCTCACCTTTGTTTGAGTATATTCTTTTTTTAGTATCCTTGCTACGAATTGAATATCATAATTTTAAAGCAGATACATTAAGGTAATGTAAAATTAATTTGGTGCCTATTAAGTCAGGTATAATTACGTTACAATATAATGGTAACAGACTTTGAGCCTTCAGGAATGTCAGAAAATTAATATAAAACAGCCAAAATAATGATAGTAAAATTTCAGTAGAATTCCAAGAGAAGAGTAAGTATTGCTTGTTTCATTATAAACATTACGTGTACCTGTTAACCAAATCATGAAGAATTTCTGCAACACATAATCAAATATAAAATCTGACCCTAGAAATCCACTGAACGCTCTGAGATATTGCTTGAGAATTAAAGGAATTAATTTAAGGAATTGGATGTATCTCCCATACATTCTTTTCAGTAAAGTAAATATTTTGTACCAGCTTTTTTTCCCCCCATTTTGTACCAGTTTTGCTTGATCATTAAAATTCAGAGATCTGTGTGGACTTAGAGTATTCCTTGTAGGCTGAGGCATTTCCTTTCTCTTTCCTCTGGAAATTTTTCCTGAGCAGTAGGAAATATTGATACCGTTATCCAGCATTTTGTTCTGCTCTGGATATTTAAAAATGGGAATTGTGCCTGTGCAGATCAAGTCCACAGTGCATGCCTGGGAATGGCAGCCCTCTACAAAGACTTGCACTGAGCTTATATAGATATAAATATAAACATATAAATATATACAGACCTATCTGTCTGGACAGCCAGTGTGACAGAATCTTGGTGCATCACTGACTAAAGAGGCCAGAGAAGGTGGTCTCTAGACAGAGGCAGAACTTCTTTGCACTGCAGCCAATGAATTTCTGGATTTCCTCTCCCCAGGAGATGGTCGAGGCAGAGAGTGTCAACAGGTTTAATACAAGAAAAATCTGTGGACAATATCTTCACAAACCCTGCCCCTTTTTCTAGAACCTTCCCTGTCAATCCCCCAGACCCTACCCTTCAGAGTTGTCAATCCTCCCCAAGCCCATGCCTATGTTCTGGAATGTTCCCTGTCATTTATGTTATCCTCGATGCCTCATTAGTTGCTGCACCCAAATTCCCTCCTCTCCTATTCCCCATTGGAAGATATGATTTGTATCCCCTCCCTTATCTCGTCCCCAGGATTCCTACAATTGGTTGTTGTATCTCCCCTCCTCTAGTGGCCACCCCCCTTTTTTAGCCCTTTTCACCCATTGTTCCTCGCCATTTTGAGGACCTCTCAACTGGAATAAACATCATCCTCGTTGTTTTGCTTCAAAGTGGTCCATCTCTCTGCCTTCTTTCGCCTGTAGTCCTCGACACAGTATCACTGTGCTGCCAGCCCTGCGAGGGTCGGCAGCCAGAACCGCCACCCCTGCTGCTCTGAGGTAGCATGTTCTGAAGGGTGCGGCCACTCACAGCGTTTGCCTTGGGAGCTTGGAGCTAGCCCGGCTGGTGGACTTTACAAAGGAGGCACGTCAGAGCACTGGAATTTTAAAATTACGTGACTTGAGAAGTTTTCCAGTCTCTAGAGAGACCTTGTGAAGAAATCAATCAAGAAGTCATGCTCACAAAATTATGTCTAAGCTTTCTTGCTGTGATATATAAAAGAATAGAATTTTTCCAGGTTTTCTCAGCACTCCCTTCCTCATGTCCCCCTCAGGAAGCTGCGGAGAGCAGTGAGGTCACCCCCTCCTCAGTCTCCTTTTCTGCAGACTAAACAAGCTCAGAGTCCTTGGCCAATCCTCACAGGAACTCACGTTCTTGCAAGATTTGTAAATGTTTAAAGAACTTCTGGAAAACTAAAAAGTCTTAATATTTCAGAATTCAAATTGTGAAAGGTTTCTGACATATCTAAGAAGCAATATGATGTGGAAATCAGAGTACATTAGTTGCATACTTTAGTCAGTTTTCCATAAGAACAGGGAGGAAAGGATCCCACTGTACTAAGACTAAATTAGAAGTATGGATCTGAAGGAGAAAAATGCCCCAAAATTGTGGGGAGTCAGCCGAGTAATGTTATTCACACCGATACAGTCACACAACGTTCTCCTTTATTTGCTTAAAATGGCAGGTTATGTAGGTTTCAATATTGTTTATATTTCTAGGTATCCTTTTATTGGTGTACAGCATAGAAAGAATGTAAATAAAGATTGCCCACCTTCACCTTTAAGGTGGTTAAGGTACTAAATCCTACTTCTACATCTATTACACACACAGTATCTACTTTATTCTTCTGCATACCTTAAGCTAATTTCTAACTGCACTACAAACTTTGTTCTTTGTTCTTCACTGGGCCTTGCCCAGTCCAGGCTGTTCTTTGTTCTTCACTGGGCCTTGCCTAGGCCCAGGCTGGGTTGACCAACTAGCTCAGGAGGAAATCATGTCCTTGCTCCTTCAGAAATTCAGCTACATGGATCTGTAGTTTTTTTTACTGGTCCCTTTAAATACTCACTAGCTTTTGTTAATGAATTTGGATTGATCACTTCTTACAAATAAACTACACAGTGAGATTAGTGATGATATTTCTTGTACAAAGGAAATTGAATTCTCAAGGTTAGTTTTCTTACAGTAAGCCAAATACTCCCTGCCACTCTGCAGCACCATTTGCATTTCAGTTAGGTTGTGGCTCTGTGCCATTAGTTAGCATACCTTGTCTTCAGTGTAGTCATCCAGTCCCTGCAAAAAGAAAGAGCTCTCATTTTTCAGTCTAAAAGTTGGTTTCCTACGTATAATTTTTTTTGTTGTTGTTTTAAGAGCACAATCAGCTTCTATAGTTCTATCTCTAATTAAAAGGGATAAATCCAACACATTGGAAAGTTTCGTTCCACACATAATGTGACACACATATACTTCTCATACCCTTAAGAAAGTCAGTGATGTCACTGACAAATTAATTGAAAGCTGCACTCACCTAAAATGAGAAAATAACCTAAATTTCCAAAATCAGCAATCTTTACAACTTCGTACTTCAGTGGTGTCTTCAACCTGAGTGTTTTAATTCATGCTTCTTTATTGGCAGGAGTAACTGCTTTCTAGTGAATAGCAAGGCTTCTGGATTACTTAATCCATATATAAATAAACAAAAATGTCACATAATTATCTATTCTCATAGTATCTGGAATATTTCTCTTGTTTCATTTATTTATTGCATCCAGCTCTCTAACCAAGTTTTATACTAAAAATCAGCAGAGAATAACACTCTTAGTTCTTACGAGGGATAGATACTGAGTCAAGAGTTAACCTGAAAATTTAGGGGAGTTGGAGGATCAGTTAGAAGAGTGATCCTGTACCCTAGTTATAGTATAACAAAACGATAAGTCAGTATTGAGAAGAGACAGATGAAGTATTCTGAGGAAGCCAAGAGTAATCCTGTACTCTAGTTATAGTATAACAAGAGACAGATGAGGTATTCTGAGGAGGCAAAAACCATGCAATAAGAACAATTAAGTAGACTCAGACCAAGATTAATTGACCAGGGAATTTGGCCAACTGAACACTGGTGAGAAGTGCACTGTGACGAAGAGTGTTTTACTTCATCAAAAATGCCCCCCCCCCTAATTCAAATCACACCTACTCAATTAAAAGAGAGCAACTGCACAGCCGTAATGATCATTTAACTAATTATAATACGAAGCGGGGTAGGTAATTATTATGTATTAGGTGTTCTTAGAAATTGCATGAATATGTAAATCATTACTAATATAAATAGAGGTTCAGATTTTGTGATTCTTTGCACATGCCTTGTGGGGATTACCCCACATGTGCCCAGCGCTGTAATAAACTATACCCTCTTTTCAACTTTAATTAGTTAGAAAGTCCTCTGTCCGTGCTTCAATACCATAAATAACGGTTACCTACATTTCAGTTTTTGTGATTTGGTATCCTGAACTGGCCATGTAATGTAAAGTCTTCTAGCGTTTTCTGGGTGTCTATGAGTCCTTTTTGTTGATAACTTACCTCAAAGAGATCTAAATACAATGGTAGCCTCCCCATTTGTATCCAGTCTCTGTCCTTGCTGTCCTTCCGCTTGCAGAACTATGATGTCTAAAGCTTGACTGCTTTCCTGTCCCCCAGTTCTGCACTGAGCAACGTGGCATTGCTAAATCAAGAGCAATGATCTAGCACAGAATTAGGGATACCTTTGGCAAAAACAATTGCAGCTAAGGGAATTATGTCTCTCCAAATTATTTTCTTTTTGTGAAGTTGAAGGAATATGAAATTTCATATTCTGTGCCTTTGGAATGACACTGTCGACTGGGAGTGGGGGTTGACACCTGTCACCTAAAACAATAGGTAGGAACTAAATGCATTCAGTTTGCCATTATACAGATTAGGCGGTGTCAGAGATAATGCCATCATTCTATTGTTCGCATTAAGAGCACATGAAAGACAAATCCAGTGACACATTGTGGAGAGAGCTCTCAAAGTGACTGGGAAGAGCAGGAGAGAATTAAATGTCAGCATGTTTTAGTGCTCATATCAAATGCTCTCCATTTCGGGTTCTGTCTGAAGAGTGTTTAGTGAGTCCTGTTGTATGCTTACTTTCCTTTCATTTTCCTTTCCTGATTGTTCCTGTATTGAATAAAGCTGCATTTTCATTAATGCAGTTCTTTCAGCACTGCCTTAATCACAGCCAGACCAACTCTGGTTATATCTCTGTTAGATCTCAAACTAAGCATGGCCATGTGAATAATCTTTTTAATGAGAAATATAGAAAATAAACCTCTTAGTACAGCAGTGTGGGTTAGTGGTGGCTCAGTAAAAAGAACTGTGGGGTACAAGGCAGAGCAGATCTCTTCCCACCTTAATTGCTTTGTGCTGCTAAAGAGGCTGACTTTCATATGAGAAGAAAAATAATTCCATTTAGAAGAATTTAAAAACAAACAAACCAACCAACCTGAGGGTTTTTTGTGTAAGCAAATGCAGCATATTTATCATCGTTTGCACTAGATTGTTTGCTGGTTTATGTGCCCTTCCTAATGTCATCAGAGTGCTCCTGGGAAAAAACATCAAACTGACAATAGGCAGGATAAGCATTCCCAGACCTTGCATCATCTGAAACAACCACAATAAATAATTAAAAGCAGCCATAACATCACACTGCATTTTAAATGTCAGAAAGTCAGGGACTGTTGAACAAGTGCATGGAGCAAATTTAACAGCAAAGAACCTGGAAATGTCCCATTTCTGTACTAAGTGGCAACATGAATTACTGTCACTGAAGCACAGCTGAGTTTAAGAGACAGGAGTTGACTGTGATCATGCACATGGAGATTATAGAATCATGAAATGGTTTGGTTTGGATGGAGTCTTAAAGCTCATCCAGTGCCACCTGTGCCAAGGGCAGGGACACCTTCCACTGTCCCAGGCTGCTCCAAGCCCCAGTGTCCAACCTGGCCTTGTACTCTGCCAGGTGTCCAGGGGCAGCCACAGGTTCTCTGGGCACCCTGTGCCAGGGCCTCTCCACCCTCCCAGGGAACAATTCCTTCCCAATATCTCATCTAACAATGTCCTCTGGCAGTGGGAAGCCGTTCCCCTTTCTCCTGGCACTTCAGTTCCTAAGAAATTGTCTCTCTTCAATGAGAGTATGTAGGGCAGCAAGGCTCCAGTGGAAGTGTCAAAAGCTATGGCTTTTTTCCAGCTTCTTTCAATGAAACAACAGCTTCAAACCTATATGAAAAGAAACGAAACACTTCTCTGAATAGTTCTTCTTCCTTTGCCTCTCCTCACCACCAAACATGTTCCTTCAAGACTTTCCATGGTCTCACCTGTGTCTCAGGTGTATGGAGAGGGGATTGTGAAGCCTTGCAAAGGGAAGGAATACTGTGTGTGCTGGATTCTCTATTTCTAGCTGCCCTGGATATTTACAGTTCACATTGTTGTTGATGCTTCAGACCCGTCTATTTTATATTGTTGTTTTCCTTCCTTTTGGAAGTCTGAGCAGTGGATGCTAATGGACATTTGAAGCACTCTGCCTCACTGATACTCTTTCAGAATCAATAAAGTCAGAAATTATTTTGTTTAGTCTTTGAAGAAGCATTAGAGTTATAAGTGGTAAGAATGTTGTGGTGGTTCAGTACATTTGGGGAATGTATCCTATACTTCAGCATAGCTTGAAGATAAGCACTTAAGTCCTCAAGTGGTGCTGGACATGGATCCAAGCACTCACCTGGAGAAGGGAGAAGCTGAACCTGAACTATAAACTGCATGCAGAAGTTAGCAGTCCTCACAAATGAATTTTAGACTGGGATTTTTACCTTTTCAAGGAGATTATTTCAATTTTGAAGTGAACATTCCATCACAGTTTAAAGCTGTACTAATGTCTTTAAATGTTACACACAGGTAAAGATATTATAAAAGAAAAGCCTTATGAATTCAGGTCTTGCTCCGCTGAATTACCAGCTGGCCTGTTACTTTTTCTAAGTGCAGCCAGCTAAGTTCCCATGTGAAGAAATCTTGAGAATGAGAATTTGTTTGCATAACAACCTATTCTTGGAGAGAAAAATAAGTTGCACCTGCATAAACAATAAATCTGTCCTATGAGAATCAGTGAACAAAAATATGTAAGCTAACCAAAAGTAAAGAGATCTGACAGATGTACACCCTAGCCATTTACTGACCACTAAACTGAGTATCTGTACTGTTAGCCAATTAGGTCTAACACAGTGCCTTCTGATATTTCCTATAAATATGAGCTTTGTGAATGAAGAATTGGCTATTCTGCATGAAGAAACTGAGTCCCATCTGCTTTATCGCTGCAACATTTAAATCTTTCTCAGTTTAAAGCTGTTGTCACAAGGGTATTTGGAACTTGACTTTTTACTTTGATCTGCTCGAATGAGATTTTGCAGTGACAACTATGAAGATACATCAAGGCCTGGTTGCAGGGATGGATGAGCAAATTCTTGGCTACCATAAGCCAGCACAGCTTTATTGAAGTCAACAGAACTATGTGGAACCTCCTATGAGCTGGAATCTGCTGCTGTCCCAATTTGCAGTGTCAATTTAGCTTTTGGAACTTCTTCTTTATGTGCTTCTACTTGTATTTTTTAAAAAGTCCCTAGATACCATTGATGTATCACCTTTGAGCCTTGTGAAATGAGTGTGGATGTTAACAAGGAATAGATAAATTAAAAAAAAAAAAAGATAAAGAGGAAACATTATTTTAATACCTTTATAAGGTACAAAGAAGAAAGTGGTCTTATGCCCCTCACAAATTTGCAGAAGACAGACTACAAGAAATCCCAAGAGATTCACACTAAACCTTAGAATACTGCAGTGGATCTGTTCCTGCTGCAGATGAGTGCTATTCTTTCAGGATGTTTGTCTGTTCCTGTATTAGTTATACCAGAAGAGTCCTGTAATCAATCTTGGACACTTTAGTGTTACCTGAGAACAGAAGGCTCTTTTCTCTTGACACAATATTAAAGGAGCAACTTTGTGATCGGTCTAAGAGTTTTGCTGATGTAGATGTTTAGCTTTCGAGGATTTCCTGGCAGTCAAAGAACAGCTGGAACAGTTTTGTGACTAAACTTGGGGACATAGGATTCCTGGTAAAAGGGCAAATTTAGGAACCCTTTGTATGTATCTTTAATGAGTTACTTTGCCAATAGTGGTATGGCAATGTAAGAAAAATTTATTTGATGAAACAAGTGGTTCAGAGATCTATAGCTGTGTTACCCCACATGGGAGTGGTTCTATATTTACTGCTAGGTGTTGTACTAAACTTGGGAATTCGGGGTTGTTATTACATGAGATTCTCATTTTCTAGTTATCAATAATAATGACAATGATAATGATAATGATGATGATAATGATAATGATAATGATGATGATGATGATGATGATGATGATGATGATAATAATAATAATAATAATAATAATAATAATAGTAATAATAGTAATAATAATAATAGTAATAATAATAATAATAATAATAAAGAAGCACTCTAGAAGTTACTTTGCAAGCTGATATGGATTTGGCCCTGATAACTGAAATTATTATTGCCTAAATCACTTTTATAGGATTTAATTTATTGTACTTTAAAATGTGGCTGTAAATTCTGTCCAAGTTATGGTCAGTAACACTTACAAGCAAAAATATGTATTTTAGGGAGAAGTGGTTATCTTTCCTAAACATCTTTAAGTAATCGATGAATTATTTCTATAATTGCATGTGTCTGTCTCTCCAGATGGTCAGAATCTATGTGGATGTAGAAGTCTGGTTTTTAATACTGAATTTCTCCCTTTTTTTTTAAACCAACATAATATTAAGAATTTTGAGAAGAAGTTATCCAAATGGTGATTGCTTTTACATAGCTCTTTACTTATTTTATGAAGAAATCTGTTTTACACAAAATTTGCTTTTTATGATACTTAATGAGCAGTCAGCTCATTAAGCTTAATATAAGCTGAAGCTCATAAAGCTGAATAAGACAGAAATGTGTCGATAGTGTTCAGTTACAATTTCTGTCTTGTGCTTATAAGGTAGAATATGAAATTGTTCTTGACTATTATCTTCTCTTGTGAGTCTTAGGATGTCTATTCCTGAGTTGGTAATTAAACATTGAATGCCACATTCAAGAGGTCATGAACATTTACAGTACTGTCAACATAATGTAAACATTTGCAATACTGTATTAATAGACTGCTACAAAGAGATACTTTTGAGTATCTGATACTTGAGTTTCAAAGCAGGCACAGGAAAACATAATGAAAGAATCAGCTAATTCTGTCTCATTAGCATTATTAAAACCTGTGCATTTTATAGGATTTTTCATTTTCTCAACTCTGAGATGATGTACCCAGAGTAAAATTGTAGAAGGATATTCCTAGCCTATATAAAAAGATTGAAACGGATAATTTAAAAAAATCCAAGCACTTTATGAAAACAGACTTTTACAAATAGATGTCCTTGAACAATTCAAGATTGAAGTACATCGATTTTCAGAAAGCAAGGCGTACATTTCTGTGCCAGTAAGAATAAAAGAGAATTAAATAGTTGGATATTCCTTATTAATGTTTTGTGGATTTTGGATAATTATTACATAAACCATTAGAGAGATGACAGCTGAATTATTAATAGCAGTAGTTTAGTCCTTTAAGTTGTTTTCTGTAAATATGCTTTCTGTAAATATTTCTACAGTGTCTGTTAATTACAGCCCCTCCCTGGGCAACGATGATGGAAGAAATTAATGAAATATACATAGAGCTTGATTAATTTCTACAATTTCCACAATTTGGACCATGTTCCTCAGGGCCTGACATGCTCAGACAGTTCTTCCTGTGTTGTATGAGGAGGAAGCCATTTATCACTGTCAAAGCAGGAACGGAATGAGAGACTCCAAGGTCCAGAAGGTGAGAGAACAAGCTTTGTTATAAGAGCCCTGTAAGTAGAAATCCAGCTAGTCTTTTATAACCTGACTCGGTAGGTAGAGAAAGCACCCCGCAAACTATCGGTGAAACACTCCGAAGGACAACTATTGTAAATAACAGGTGCAAGAAGAGATAATGATACCGTTTATAATTCTTTCCTCTGAGTTTCCCAGGCAAAGGCTGGGAAATTTATCTCTGTTCTCTCTAAAGAGGAACTGAGAGCAACCACATTCCTGGACTGAATGAAGTATTCCTTAGCATAACAGAATTCAACATCCTGCCTGCCAGGATCTCCTTATGCTCTCCTAGGTCCTGGAAGCCACTGGCTGCTCTTCAGAGTCCTGTTCTCCTCCCAGATGGCACACAGCCAAAGATGATGCGTTTATGGCCTTGCTCCCCATGTTCCCTTGGCCCCCAAATGCAGCTGAAGGATCTGCTCCATTCTTGGTCATAAATGTCACTGATGATGAACTGTCATTTCAGACAAAATCAGGAGTTGTCATGACTGCAAGGACTGACTGACACAGACTCCGCTTATGCCAGCAAAGCAAAGCCAGTTTATTAGACAGTTTACCAGTATTTATAGGTCACTATGTTCGTACAAAATTTTCCACTCTGACCCTGTGGCATTGGAGTCCCTGGGTGAGCAAGGATAGGTTGGATTCAATCTACACAGGGACACACAGCCAATGTAATTCAGTTCTAAATGCAGATATATCATTGGCCAGAGAGCTGGATGGGGCTAAGACATTGACGAATCACGTGTAATTGGAGCTCCTATAAAAGAAGCCAGAGGAATAAACTTGAGGCTCTTTGTCACAAAAACTCTGGAGTGTGAGTCTCTGTCTCTGACTCACACCCCCATTCATATTACATGACCCCTTTGTCCCAGTCCCCTTTAGAAACACAATCTTCTTATTATTCTTCTTATGCTAGTAATGTCCTTTGTTATCTCTTTCACCAGTAAAATCCTTCTTGCATCTTCCTTCGTCAAAGTGGTCAGTGTTAGAGAGTCAGAGTGAGCAGACATGATGTCTTCACTTCTGTTCTTGCCTTGAGTTTATCTCTCCCTTGGCTTTCATTGTACCAGGGCCGCAAGGTCTGCGATGCTACCCTGCTCAGCTTCTATACCTATCTGATCTCGGACAATGCCAGTGTCAGAAATGAACTTTGCGTTTGTTTTCTTTGGGGACAATGGCCTGAGGACTAGTGGAAGTTCTTTGTGTGAGGCCTTCTCTCTTCAGGGTAATGACTACTCCAAGCTGATTTAAGGCTCATGTCTTTCATAGCATGCAAACCTCAGTGTTTCTTGTCTAACAATTGCTGTAGTTCAAATGGATGTTTTATCAGTTTTTGAGTCTTTACAGGTTTGGGAAGATATTGGTATCCTGAAGGGAAAAAACAGATGGAGAGAAACTATTTCCAAAGGCCTGAAGTCAAAGGACAAGGGGGAATGGCTTCACACTGACAGAAAGGAGAATTAGATTGTATATTGGGAAGGAATTGTTCCCTGGGAGGGTGGGGAGGCCCTGGCACAGGGTGCCCAGAGCAGCTGTGGCTGCCCCTGGATCCCTGGCAGAGTCCAAGGCCAGGTTGGACACTGGGGCTTGGAGCAGCCTAGGACAGTGGAAGGATATGGGACTGGATAAGCTCTGAGGTCCCTTACAGCCAAAATCATTCCATGATTCTATGATAATGCCATTTAACATTTTGGAATATTAACCTATGCAGCATAAAGAGTGCTAATTTTTTTATATATCATCTTCTCCAAGTAGTGTCATAGTGGCAGTTTGGGAGCCATCCATCATGTCTCTGACACGATTATTCAGCAAGCCAGAATGGATAAATCTGAATTATCTAACTCACTTGTCAGCATGAATGCCATCCTTGAACAAATGCAAAATAAATTCCAAACCAAAGGCTGTGCTCCTGCCAAGTGTTAACTATTGGCTGCAGAGTAAGTTACATGTTTCCTAGTGATCAGTAAATTTTGCAAAGCTTCTGGATGCCCAGCTTAGTTTGGGAATTAGGATTTGTCCTGGTTTAGGGCAAATTTGGGAGAAAACCTCCAAAAGGCTCTCCCCTCCAAGAAAACAAACCCACACGGGCCTCCCCCCAACCGGTTTGGGAAAGATTTCCTCAGAGAGACGTGGAAAAAACCTGTTTATTTACCAAGCAAAGCACTCCCCAGCACAAAAACAAAATGAACAATACCCAATGACAAAACTCCTTTCTGAAGAGATGACAAATTCAGAAAAGTCTCTCCTGTGGATGGTGGCTGTTACCAGTCCCTCTGCACTTGGAAAGGCTGCAGCCAGAGTGAGCCCCAGTGGGCTGCAAGGTGCAGGCTCTTGGTGCTTCCCTGGGTCCCCAGTCCGGAGCAGGTTCGAACAGTTCCAAGAAAATGGACAGAAAAACAGTCCAGAGAAAACTTCTTTACCTCAGCTAGCTACACTAACTAAAAAGCAGAAGGAGAGCCCTGTTCTGCTCCATCCATGCCACACACCACAGTCCCCAGCAGAATGTGTGGGAGTACGTGCAGTACTATAACAAACTCCATCCTGCTTCTTCTGCCCACCTTCGCTCTCTGACCCAGTCTTCAAGGCACAGAATATAATATCCAGCATAAAGAGAACAGATGGTTTGGGGATACAAGCATCATAAAGTCACCCTGGGACAGGATTGTATATACAGCTTGCAGAGGCAGTGAGGTAAAGCACATAATGACTCTTATACTGTGTTCTGGAACATAATTCCTCAGCTAATTCAGTTTCTCTGCACCTTCCTTCTCTTTTCCAATGGTGAAAAAAATAATGAAGTTATAAAATCTGCTGAATGACTAATCAAGATGTTCCTTAAACTTGCTATTAATTGCAAGCTACTGACCATGCAGACAGAATGCTGCTGGTTGTCATAGTTCAGAAGATGTTAGAGAAGGATTTGTATACCTCAACAGGTCTAACTGCACCAATGGGTGAACTTCACTATTGAATGTTTTAGATGTGTTATTCTGCTGTATCTACATTATAAAGTATAATATTTTAAAAAATTATCTGTATATCCTCTGCCCTAGTGATGATGGCACCCTGACTTATTTAAAAAAACAAAGAAAAGAAAAAGCAATTAAAAAAACCCCAAAAGCCAACACACCCATCTCCCAAAAAAACCAAACAAAAAACCCCCCAAAACAACAACAACCCCACAGAAACCCCCACAAACAAACAAATAATAAAAACACTAAGAAAAAATCCCTAAAAAAGAAAAAAAAACAAGATAAATAATAGAGCAATGTAAAAAGAAATAAAAGTTCCAGACAGTCTTAGAGTTGACTTTTTAAACTAATTTAATGAGATTTTTAATAGAGTGAGCATAGTTAAAAATAAAAAATAACTTCTAATGAAGTATTTTTATAGGGGAATATTTTATGCCTACTCTGACTGGTTTTATAAATGTATATTTCTGAGTTAAAAAATAGATGGTTCTTTTTCTCTGTGTTTGGCAACCCCTTGGAGTTAGAAGCATGACTAGACATTGTTGTGGTTTGACATACATTCTCTTGTAACTGATCCTCATTGCAATCCAGAGAGGAATGGAAAAATCCTGTAGGTCCAGAGGAGGCTTCAGAGATGCTGAGGGGACTGGAGCACTTCCCCTCTAAAGCCAGGCTTAGAGAGCTGGGGCTGCTCGGCCTGGAGAGGAGAAGCTATGGGGTGACCTTGCAGTTCCTAAAGAAGCTGCAGGAAAGATGGAGCAGACAACTGATAAAGGATGGAAGGACAGGACAAAACATAATGGCTCCCTGCCAGAGGACAGGGTTAGATGGGATATTGGGAAGGAATTGTCCCCTGGGAGGGTGGGCAGGCCCTGGCACAGGGTGCCCAGAGCAGCTGTGACTGCCCCTGGATCCCTGGCAGAGTCCAAGGCCAGGTTGGACACTGGAGCTTGGAGCAGCCTGGGGTAGTGGAGGGTGTTCCTGCCTATGGCAGCCAGTGGAATGGGATGATCTTCCATGTCCCTTCCAGCCCAAACCATTGCATGATTTTGTCATTCTATGACAGGACTTATAATATCCAGTTTTAATACTTAATTCCATTTCTCATTGATTCATACACAATATTTGGTGAATACAAATATTAATTCAACATCTAATATGTAACTCAAAATCACAATTTTTTTTTTTTTTTTTTTTTTTTTCCCTAAGAGTTTCTGGGGGCAGCTTTAAAATAGTGATTCTGATATTTTCAGCCAGTGGATCTCCAGTGGGTTTCAAACAAGGTCTGTGGGTATTTTGCTTCATTACCTAGAGGCCTCTTTTGCTTTTTTTGTTACAACAGCAGACCCATATCCAAACTATAGAACTGCATTTACCATGTGAAATCTGAACAGGATGGAGTACACGCAATGCTGGGAAAGTAGAGAATTAAAAGGGATTGTAGGGAGTGTGCCCCCTGTTGATGGGTGACCAAATTACAAGACAATTTCCAAATACCCTTTATCTGCTAAAAAAGGCAAAGACCCCAGAACGTTCTCTCTGAATTTGGTACAGGGACACCTTAGAAGACCTTTTGGACTTCACCTTAAACCTGGGGCTGTCCGAGTGGACTGAGGCCAAGAGGTCCCGCCTGAGTGATTTAGTAGAAAGAGAACAGAATAAAAGATTTAATTGCTTTTGTGGGGTGCTTAGCAGGAGCAAACATCTCTTGCCCTGGCACGGCTTTTCTGTGTTAAGAGTTAGTTATTTTGTTCCTTATTAAACCTTTTTCTGTTTCAAACACCGCCACAAGAGTCATCCGGGTAGCTGGCTATTCCGGGTATGAAGGGATCGCTGAGAGCTCATAAGACAGGCTTGAAACAAACCCCTTCAAGTGATGACCAAGATGTAAAATCACAGAAGGCAGTGGGTGTTCTGCAGCAAGCAGGCAGCCACACTTAATCACACTCCCCAGGCCAGTTGTTTTGCAGTCATTTACTTCCCCAGCAGGAGTTCTTCACTCCAGTCACACTTAGCCATTCTCCATATTTGATCAATTATTCAAATAGCTGACTATGTTTTCAGACCTGCAGAGTTTTTCAGATGCACTTGTGCAGAAAATTTATGGGTTAATTTCTTATCTTAATATATAATTTATAGGACAATGTTTCTTATTTGGCATATTAGTTTTCATGCCATGGCAAATTACTAATAATCAGATATTTTAGTTCTCTATGCACAAGAAATTCTTTGCTAACTTAAATGAACAGGTTAGTTCCTTCCCTTCTAATGCAAAAGTTCTCTCATAAATTATTTTTCTCTTGTTAACTCTGCTTTTTGAAACACTGCTAATTGGTCTAGCCTAAAAATCTGCCTTCTCTGAGGTGCATAGATGAAAACCTCTCCTCCCATGTGACAATGCTCTTCTTTCTAATGTTGTTTTCCTTTGTAGCATTTATTGTTTCTTTAGGGCAACTCTGAAAGTGAACTAATTAAGCTTTCTTCAAGAGATTCTGAAAAATTAACTATTTTAGGAGAGGAGGTAAAAGCTAATCAAGTCTTGGGTATTTAAAATTTAGATTTCATGATAGAGTTAGTTATTCCTAATTAGCTGATGTGATGGATGCTTCTGAAAAGTACTGCATTGTTCTTGAAGTATTATGGTGGTTTGTCCTCCATGGTGGACAGTCTGTCCTTGTCAGCCTTGCCCTAACTCCAGTTCACCTACCCTACAAATTACCTGTCCTTTAGGGCGCTCTTTGGAGGAATAAATCAAGATAAATGGAAAGGAAAAATGATAAAGAAAAAAAAAAAACCATGTAGTTCCACTAAGAATGTTTTTAAAAATAGAAGTTGTTCAGCATATTGTGTACTTTTGGCATCAGCCTTGATTAAGCATTTCATTCACTATTTTTTATGCTACTAAAACTATATGGAAACCCTTTTTTGAACCTATAGCACTACGTAATATTTCTTTAAAAAAGTTTCCAGCTTGAAATTCTGGTTTGGGAGGAATTGTTTAACCAGCCATTAAAACTGTTACATCTTCAGCGCTGATTTTGCAATATTTAAAAGGAGAATGCAGTGACTGCAGAGGTGAAGAGCAATGGTTGACCCTGCCTTCACTGGATGTCATTTTATCAGGCATCTCCTAAAGCCTGTTTTTTAAAGTGCATTCTAAATTGCTACTAACAGACTTCTCAGAATTCTACAAAGAGACAAAAAATGGATGTATACTTTTTGTTTCTCATTGGCTGTTTGATCCTGTCAGAATTACGGAGGTTAAGTTCTCTGTCATGTGATTCTCACAACCAAGCTCTGAGCACAGAATTTGCCATACCTTTTCTTGGACCTATAAAACTGGGCAAAATGAGCAGCATGTGAATGCACAGCTAACCAGAAGAGTGACTGAGAGGGCCATTTCCTCTCTACTTCAGAGGTTTCAAACTCTGAGTCTCACACCTCATGTCAAAAGAATGAGAACTCACATTTTGACCTTCTAATTTATTTTTTAAAGTTGTGGTTTAGTATTCAAAGATGACAGAGAGGTTTCCTTAAATGAGCTGTTTACACTACATTACTCAGACCCAGCATAAACTGTATAAACTAAAATTAGATCTAGAAAATTATGAAATCAGCAATTGGCATCATGTTACAAAACTGCAAGAGAGGAGCTGTTGCAGAAATCTTCAGCCTGTTGTATTTGCAGCTCTTCAGCAGCCTGCCCACGTTACAGTCCTGATGGTGCCAGGAATATCCATGTCTATTCCTTACTAAAAGGCAGGACTCAGAATAGCTCTCCACCTCTTCCCTCGTAGACAAGTCATTCTTGCAAAACCAAAAAGAGAAAATGCCTTTTCTTGGAGCAATATATTTGAGAAGATTTTTTTTCGGTGTATCTTTTCAGAAAAAGCGGTTCAGCTTCTGCCTCCCCCCACCTCCCCCCCTCCCCCACACACATAGCAGTGCTCCCAGAAAGGATTACTTTTCAGTAGTTCCTCCTATTACTCAGGAAAAAAGAGAGTAAGAATGTTTTGAAAGCTGTCTGGCATATTTGGGGGCCAGACCCCTTCCATCTATTTATCTAGTTTCCCATTTATTCATCAGTTTTATCAGCAGGACACACAATACTTTGCGAGATTGTGATCTCTCTACAGTCATGGAATAGTTCAGTAAAATTAAATTTTCCTTCCACCTGCGTCTGTTTCAAAAAAGTCTGCACTGAATCCTTGCAAGCTTTGGTGGTAAGGTTATTAACAACATGTACGTTCACATAGTGCTACAGTTCAGCAGGAACTATACTTGTGCTAAAAAAAAAAAAAAAATTACAGTTTCAAGCTGTAGGAAAGTAGAAGGTTCACCCTTTGCACTCTAAGCTCTCATCAGACTTTTACGGTTCTTTGCTGTTTTGCTCTGTTATTATGATGTTCTTTGAAGTGCCTAAGTAGCCAAAGGGACAACAACTTACCTGCTCTCCAGACTGCTTGATATCAGCTAAACAATGCATGAAAGTATTTTATAGAAAGAGACAGACAGGGGAAGAAATATGGAGGAACTAGAGATTTAAAGTGACATTACACATTTATGAAATGACAAAAAACACTGAAAGCCAAAGGCCTTCAGCAGCAGCAGCATTTTTAAAAGGCCTGGTATGACATTAAATAAGGTTTTTCAGAGCCTTTTGGCAAAGGGAATAAGATTCTGTTGTTGTTTTCTATTAGTAAATTATCCTTGAAAAAAGGGAAGCTGCTTCTAAGAAATGGTTATTAATGCTAAAAAAAATTACTGCTAGCAAACAAGTAATTATTTTACAATAGAATCCTATCCAAAGGAAAGTTTATGGCACAGTTATAGTGGGGATAACATCTTTGAAAATTGAAATTATTTTTGTGCAGTATTAAAATCTTTCCTTACACGGGTGTTGCGGCTCCATTCTTATTTTTTTCTTCTTCTTCTTTGTTATTCTGCTCTGGAAAAATGGTGACTTAGCACAGCATGTTGGTAATGACTGGAAAAATTACAGACTGCTCAGTTTTTGGGATGGTGAGGATAGGATTTCAAAGAACTTAATTGACATTACTTTTAGGCTGTTTAAGTGGGATGATAGACTCACAGAATGGTTTGGGTTGGAAGGGACCTTAAAGCTCACCCCGTTCCACCCCCTGCTATGGGCACAGACACCTTCCACTGTCCCAGGCTGCTCCAAGCCCCAGTGTCCAGCCTGGCCTTAGGCACTGCCAGGGATCCAGGGGAGCCACAGCTTCTCTGGGCACCCTGTGCCAGGGCCTCTCCACCCTCCCAGGGAACAATTCCTTCCCAATATCCCGTATAACCCTGCCCTCTGGCAGTGGGAAGCCATTCCCCCCTGTCCTGTCACTCCAGTTCCTGCAGACTTATCCCTCTCTGAGTTCCCTGCAGCTCCTTCAGACCCTGGAAAGTGCTGTGAGGTCTCCACACAATCTTCTCTTCT
Organism: Dicaeum eximium; assembly: GCA_013396995.1. NCBI lineage: Eukaryota > Metazoa > Chordata > Aves > Passeriformes > Dicaeidae > Dicaeum > Dicaeum eximium. The sequence goes on from VWZP01009981.1 coordinate 26,877, forward strand.
CCGGGCTGAGAAGCCCCAACTTTCTCAGTCTAAAATTCAGTAGTCTGATAATATAATATCAAATCCCTAAACTATCATTAATCTGATGATTATCAGCAATAATTTAGGGATTTGACATGTTACCTTTATTTACCTACTGAAACATTTCAATTCCCTTTCAGGCTGGACGAGCTGTGGCCGTTGGCATGATTGTTCCCTGATTGAAGTAAGGCTGGGCAGTTGCTGGAAGAACAATCCAACTGTATCTTCCAGTACTAGGAGAGAAATATTATTTTACCTGATTAAACTAAACAGTCCTTAGATTATGTAAATGGTAAATGATTTATTGTCAGATTTGTGCCAGATTTCATACAGGTACCAATGGAGTCTAGTTTTCATGCAAATTTACAATATATTGAACTCAATGGACAAATATTCACACAAAGTCTAGACAAAGATAATGAAGGATGTGCATGCTTACCTAAGGTCAGAACTGATATTGTAAGGAAAAAATTGGGAAAAAGTTGTAGTTTAATGGTGAGAGAAGAGCAGTGGGAAACAGAATGCCAAAATTCCCATCCTGGCCCTGCTGCTGCCTTGCTCTGTGCCCTTGGGCCAGGAGTGTGGCATTCTTGTTTCTTACTTCTGTTGCTGTAAAAATCAAGTATAATGCTCTTAACACATCCCTTCCTCTCAGGGATGATGTGAATCTGAATTAATGCTTAAAAAAGTATTTTTGGATCCTGTAATTGAGGCACTGTGTAAGTATAGCATATTAATATTTTACTGAATACAGTAATTCCTGAATTTTAGGCAGGAAACCTGCTATTAAATGGCATAGTTGGCATGGGTGTAAATTTTAAATTCTTGCATCCAAATAAGGCTTAAAATCATGTTTCCTCATGGAAAAGCTACCCTAGCAATCATTCCATTTTCAGCTGGAGTCTGCCTGGGTAGGATTTAGTACAAAGTAATTTCTGAATACTCTGATATCTCTTTAACTTCATCAATACGGACAGCATTTTGTTAGATTTCCATTTGACAGATACAGATGAAAATCAAATTATTTTCGTAATGAGGCATCCAGAAATACACAGAGCAGAGAGGCAACAAATGTTGCATTGAATTAGTATTTAAATCTCATTGTTTGAAGCAGTCCTCTTGAAAGAAAATCATGACTGATTTTTAATAGCACGGAAGCCCCTAGAGTCCTTCAACTCTATCAGCTCTGTAGTGTCAGTCTCTTTTAATCAGTCCTTCTTTTATCACTAAGCCTTAGATGACAACCTGAAATTTCACCCTGAGGTGTAAAGCAGTGAAATACATGTGACTAATCTGACTTCAACTTTAAAAGAATTGCATGGAATCAGAAGGACAAATGCTGTCCTGATTGCATTCAGCTTGCTGCATGTCATTGAAAAAGAAATTGGCAAAATGAAGAGGTCTGAGAAGTATGAAATAGCAATTTTCTAAATAGTGACATTTTCTGTTACATGATAATGGTCAAAGTCAATAGTCATATAAACCTCCACACTGAATTATAAAGTTTTTAAACTGACAGGAGGAGCTTAATTCACATAAAACCAAAGGCAGAGCTCTCAACTGTGAAAGGACCTCAAATATAGTGACTCACATCACATTTGGCTCAGGAAAATTGAATGTCTTGTGGCAAATACCCCAGAGTTGCGTCTAAACACAGATATTTATTCTTTTCTTTCTTCCACTGTATTGCTTAAACTATGTTGCCTTCCTTCATTCAATGAAGCACTGTCTTTATTAGAGATTTTCTAAATGATACCTTATGGGGTTCATAGGGAATCTGAAGATACTTCAGTAAAAATGTATCACTAGGAACGCAAAAGAGTTTGCCCATCTTCCTATGGTTATCTCTATCTCTCTCTGTACCAAGATGGATTTTTAGAATGTAATGTGGCCTGAATCTGGGAAGTGAATGAAGAATTCCACCTCTTAGGTCAGATTCCAAATGTAGAGCTTGGTACATTTGGTCTGTAAGTCTTTTGAGTAGTGAACAGTGCAATAAAATAGATGATTTTCAAAGCCTGTTCTGTCATGTTACCAAAAATGTGACTGAATAGTGGTGTTTAGTGATATGAATTTCTTTGTCTTTTCCTAATGTGTTTGTACTTTAAAGTGTTTGCAGTCATGATAAAAACTTTGTTCTTTTTGTTATGTGTTCAGAGGACAAAATTGTTTTTCCTTATGGTGGTTAATAATGCCCCAGAACAGGTGATGAATTATATCTTTAACTGTTAGATACATTTCTGCTGTCTTAAGACAATATTACTGCTATTTATTCTTTTTAAGATACCACAAGTGAAGCTGATAAAAATATACCAAATAATTTATAAAAGGAATATATTTGCTAAGAGACCAAATCTATATTAATACAGCTACACTATATTTGCATATATTTATGCAAATCTATAATGCCAATATTAGATGGGGCTTACATGAAATTACTTTTGTTCCTTTATGTAACAAGGGAAAACACTGGAAGTCTGTGTAGTTTCAATGTATTTGGGTGTATTGCAGATGTGAATCCAGAAAGTTTGGAAAGCTGAAAAATATCAGTAGAGGGAGCTCCTACTGCATTTTTTGGGAAAGATGCTTTCTAACTTTTGGTGGACAAGCCGTTTGCAATTGTTGGGAGGAAGCTGCTTCTTGTGATGTGTTCTCTGACTGCTTAGCAGCACATTTGAGGAAAACTACATAATAACATGAAAGGAAAATGGCTTAATATCCATCTGCCTTGTCATCTTTTGTGGATTATGTATGGATTGCAGGCTGCAGACCCCATACAGAACCATTGTTCCACTTCCCTCTTTTTTCATCAGGATCTCACACTGAACCTTTTTAGTCACCTGAATGAGTGATGTCAAGATAGCACTGAATGTCAAGGTAGCACTGAAAAAAAAAATCAGTACTCAGAAGAATTTGGTGTGACAGAGGGGAATGTAACTTATCTAAGTAAAAGGGAAAGAGAACAAAACAACATGTTTTTTCCTCAATATCCCATGTCTTCTTGATCAATAAGATTTAATATTTGCTGGTCTCAGAGTCTAATGACCAATTCGCAATGTTCTGAAACATCTTAAGGGTGATATTCAGGAGTTTTTATCAAATAATCAATTTACTGAATCGTCCTTAGGTTCTTTATCCACACAGTTTAGCATATTTACTGTGAAACCTCCCACTTAAAAGATAAATGTTTAAGAAATATTTTTCATAAAATAATGAGAAATACTGGCAAATATTTATTTTGCTTGGTTCCTAATTTTTCCCCTTGGGCAAACTGAGGAATTTTTCAAATCTGATGATTGTCGTATCTATATTGTATCATATTTACAAAACATCAGATGATTTTAAAATCCATTTAGTATACAATAAAGTATTCAGTTACATCAAAAGTTTAGATCCTTGAGAGAATTTTTAATTTGCCATACCTATTTGGTTTTGCAACTTTTCAGGAAATAATAAATTTCCACTCATTTGCATAACTGAATCCTTCTTCATTTTGAAATTTTATTCTGCTGATGTGTGTTCCAGATACCTACGAGGTCAAGGAAATTTTTGTTATAGGCTCAGTCAGCAGTGTGTGCAATGCAGAAATGTTCATGCAAGTCTCCTAAGTTTAGTCCAGTTGAAAAAAAAATATAGTGACACAATGGAAGAAAGGCCAGCTTATGAATTGGTGCTGTAGCCTGAGAACATACCATGAATACTGGGCACTGCAGAACTGTCATCTTTTGTGGCAGCATGTTGTTACAATGTATCCTGGAACCCCTGGGGTTGTCCCCCGGGTTTCCCTTGTGTCAATCCTTCCTCTTCTCCCCGCCCAGACCCCTCCAAATCTCCAGAGTCCTGCCTGTCAATTGTCCCCTTATCTTGGGGGAATTCCAGAAAAGGCGTCGTGGGATAGGACAGATTCAAAGGATGCCCTCTCCTCCTAAAGGTATTGGGCTATCCAGGTGTCCTCCTTCCCCTGAAACCCCCTCCTCCCCTACCTGGTTGGTGAGTTTCCTGCCCTGTCCCATCCCCCTGCTGCCCGGATAAAACCCAGAGGGCGGCGGGGCAGGGAGGGTGTTGGAGAAGGTCTGGTGGGGCAGTTGCTGAATGGAGAAACCTGTAAACTGCATTAAAGTACTGGATTGAAACCCCCCATCAGACTAGACTCCATTCTTCGCCATCCGTCGAAAGAGACTCTCCGACCGAGGGATACCTGAGAAAAAGCCGACCTCTGCGAGGGGTGGCCGGGGCTCCGAACAGGTCTAGGCTTGTTACCATGCATCCAGTTGCAGCATCTGGCTAGCCAAGGGCATCCCTGGGGATAGCACCGCAGTTGCTGCTACCTGGCTCAGCCGTTGGGCTACAGGCAAGTCCTGACAGTTCCGTCCCATTCTATTGGTAACCCCGATTATCTTCATGACATGTATTTCAATTAGTTTTAAGAACAGGCACGTAAGATGTGTAAAATTAACATATTGAGCTGTTGGATGACAAACCCACCTGAATAAAGGTGTGGCACAGGCGCTGCTGGCTCTGCAGGTGGCTGAGAGGAACAGCTTTCATGTTTTTAAAATCCCTTGGAACCCTGACTCTAATGGTGGCTGCAGTGCAGTGCCTTGGAGTGCACTGCAGGATCATGGAATGGTCTGTGTTGGAAGGGACATTGAAGATCATCCCTTTTCACTCCTGACATGGCAGGGACACCTTCCACTGTCCCAGGCTGCTCCAAGCCCCAATGTCCAACCTGGCCTTGGACTCTGCCAGGGATCCAGGGGCAGCCACAGCTGCTCTGGGCACCCTGTGCCAGGGCCTCCCTGCCCTCCAAGGGAACAATTCCTTCCCAATATCTGCCTGCTGGCAGTGGGAAGTCATTCCCCCTTGTTCTGTCCCTACATGCTCTTGTAAAAATCCTGGCCCAGCTCAGCAAACTCTCCAAAATGTATGACTTAAGAAGTGCCATTTTGTTTTTAAAGAGAAAAGGAGACAATTATGCTTAGATTATTGGTATTTTTATGTTCCCTGTAGATGTATTGATGATAATCCCCTGGCCCGAGAAGTTTTATTCCATTCTTGAGTAAAGGCTTTCATATCTTTTCAAGGCTTTTGCTGAAGCCAGCCTTAAGCACTAAAAAGAAAAATCACTGCTTGAGGTGCTGATTCAGGCTCAGCAACTTAGCCGAGTGCTAAAAGGCACTTGAGGGTTGTGACAAAGCTTTGCAAGACCTAACTCTGGGCATCTGACCACCAGGCCAAACCCCTTGGAACTGAATCCTGCACTTCAGGTGTGCAGGTCAAAACCAAGAGGGATGTGCTGTTCTTCTGCTGCCTTTGGTTTTTTTAAGTGACTGAGGACACAGCCTTTTCCCTGTGCCTAGTGTGAGTTGTGCTGAAAGAACAATGGGCTGAGGAGGCACACAGATCTCAGTGGAAGCATCCCGCAGTGCTGACAGAACTGGGAGCTCACAGCAAACCCTCTGTGCTTGTGGAAGCCTTGGGTCATTGTGTGGGGTTCCTTAAGGTGGATTTGACATTTGGATCCAAAAGTAGGTGATTTTATTTAGCTGTAGCTCAGAGCTCCCAGTCTCTCATGAAGGTAGAATTCTAATTCCTTTTAAAAAATAACAATAATAACTGCCACTTTTAGGAGATAAGTGACATCCTTGTCTTTTGGAAATTCAAGAGCTCCATTAGGAAATATTTGTTTTAACACCTGTAAATACAATCCCCATTGCTCACCCTTTGGGAGACTTCTGTAAATCCCAGACTGCACAGTTTTGCTCATTTTTTATCCCTCCATGTTCAGTTTTTTCCCCTTTCATTCTGTTATGTGATGAAGATCAGCTCATGAAAAAGATGGGAGGCAGAGCAGCTCTTCTCCTCCAGAACAGCTTATAAATGTAAAAATTGACCATTTCCCTTTTGAGGGATCCCAGGAATCTCTAGCATTTGCCTTGAATTTAGGTTTCAGTAAATGTAAAAATCAAACCCATGTACCATATTTCTCATTAATTCAATGAAGAATCATGCACACTGTAGCCTCCTTTGAAGTTAACTGAAGAGTCTTGGCCTCCACTGACTCTGGTTTCAGTTTTGGCTTGGCAATAAAACTTCAAATTGAATGAATTGTGGCTGCTGTAGTTTTTCTTTCATTTCTATGGACAGTTCTTATTGTACCCACAAGCATGTAGTAAGTGCTGAAAAAGGCCTCATTCCTAGCTCATATTTTGCTGACACACAAGATAATTTGCACGTCAGTGCTTTCTGTGCGTAAAGTTAGAATTCCTTGAAAAACTGACCATGAAACAAGATAGTGAAGTTTTAACCAGGACATATTTGCTGACAGTTTTAAGATGTCTGACTAAGAACTAGAAGGTAATTGGCAGTAGATGACATGAATTTATGATGGGAAGTCGTGTTTGGCCAGCACAATGGCCTTGACAAAGAAATGACTTGGTGGCTGAAGGGAGAGCAGTGGAGGCTACTTGTCTTGAGTCTGGCAAGGACTTTGACACTTTCCTGTAACATAACAGACAAAGTGTTGGAATACAGACTGGAAAAATAGGCAGAGGAGCAGACTGAAACCTTGCTGAACTGCTGGGCTCAGGGACGTGAGGATCAGTGACACAAAGTCCAGCTGGTGGCTAATCCTGAGTTAGGTAGACCAGGTGTCACTATTGTCATCAGCACTGTTAAACATCTCTGTGATTGGCCTTGGTGATGGCACTGAGTCCACACTCAGCAGCTTGCAGATGACACAAAATCGGGAGAATTTGTTAACACACCACATGGATGTGCTGCCATTCAGAGGGACTTGAATTATTTAGGCCAGAGAATCAAGCTGAGAGAAACATTATGAAATCTAACAAAGGGAAATTAACAGAGGCAAATGCCAAGTCCTGCTTGTAGGAAGCACAAGCTGGAAGGCTGTCAAAAATTGGAAAGCAACTTTGCAAGGAGGGACCTGGGGGTGCTGCTGCACAAGTTGCACAGGAGAAACCAATATGCCCTTGTGACAAACTGTGGCTGTCATCGCATTAGATGAAGGGATGGTACCATGATCAGACTGTGAATGATTTATTGTTTAGATAACATCAGCCTCAAAGGCTGTGAGATTAACAAGACAGCAAGCAGTAGCCTAAGATGGTCACAGGTTCTCCATTACAAGGCAATATATATCTTTCTGACCCAACAGACAATTGCCACAAGAGTTTGTTTTACTTTTCTGACCTATCACTTTTACTTCTTTCTACTGCAATGCAGATACTTTTGTCCAATGTGCTGCTACTAGACATACACACATATACTTCTTTGATAACATCTGAACTTAGCTTATTCTATACAATCACATTACTACATTACTACACTAAAAAACCCTTCATCATCTTATCTAATATATTTTCTTACTTACTTAAGGCATATTCTTACTTATAACTATACAAACATAAGTTCATGATTTTTCTGTTCAATGTCTGTGCACCTTGCTTTCACATAAATCTAGGCTTCCTCTAAGGCTACAAATCAAACCCTCCTGAGTCTGTGAAGATTTCTATCTTTCAGATTCCCACAACAAACCAAGTTGATGAGAGAGATGGAGCAGCTCTGCTGGGAGGAAAGTCTGGGAGAGCTGAGATTGTTCACCTGGAGAGGAGAAGCTTTGAGGTGACCTCATTGTGGCCTTGCAAGGCCTGGAGGAGCTGCAGGGAAGATGGAGAGAGACAATTGACAAGTGATAGAGGGACAGGACAAATAGTAATGGCTCTCACTGCCAGAGGGCATCGTTAGATGGGATTTTGGGAAGGAATTGTTCCCTTGGAGTGTGGGGAGGCCCTGGCACAGGGTGCCCAGAGCAGCTGTGGCTGCCCCTGGATCCCTGGCAGAGTCCAAGGCCAGGTTGGACACCGGGGCTTGGAGCAGCCTGGGACAGTAGAAGGTACTTCTGCCCATGGCAGGGGGTGGCACTGGATGAGCTTTCAACCTTTCCAACCCAGACCATTCATGGGTTCTATGATTCTATGATTCCTTTCTATGTTTAAATTTCCATAAATGATTAGTTTATGGCCTCACAATTCATAAAAGGGAAAAAGCATCAGATCACAGGGAACATTCTTATGCATCTACCAAAACAGCAAGAAAAACTTTGCACAGATTGAGTGGAGATGCACTACTTGTTATGCTTACAGTTAAATAAAAGTAGTGAGAAATAAATCTTCTCTCTTTTTCATGAAGCAAACAGAATCCTACTTTGTATCTGAAGTGTATTTTACTGTACTACGGTGTTGCTGTTGAGCCAGGCATGAGAAAGAAAGACTCCAACTCTCAGAAGGTAGCAGGGCGAAAAAGGAAGTTTATCACAAATTCCGGGCCTTTTATAACATGGTTCACTAGGGTGAATTATGATTGGATACAAAATAACTACAAAAGAACATCTCTCACCTCATTGGTGAATAAGGAATATCATTCCTAAAAGGACAAACTATTCTAAAGAGTAGCTAACTATTACAATCAAGGGCTACAAGAAGACATAACAGTCTAGAATTCTAAGTTTCCCAAACCTTTATCTCTGTTCTTTCTTCGACTGAAATGAGCGTATCCACAATACTGTTGAGAAAGGATGAGTCAACAGAGGTTATAAGGTGAAACCCAGTATGTTCATGTGTTTATGGAACCCAAGGTCAAGGAGCGCTTCAAAAGACTATTTGGGTAGGGGTATGAACTGCAGGGTATGTAAATTTATTAAGAAATGAAATTCTGAAGAACATTCAACACTGTGGTTCTAAAGGCAGAGGTTTACTGAGTTCTTAAACTAGAACTGAGCCTTAAGTCAGATAGACTGTAGTCTTAACCATAGTAAACAGGGCAAAAGTAGTTACCCTGAATGGCTGAGTTCATCTATGAATTTCATATATATCTGGGGCTTTATTCAATACCTCATGTAAAAACTATCAGCACACTTGTGCGGAAATCAAGTAGTATAAACCCAAAATATTTAAGGCAATTTATGGAGCATAACATATTTTAAATGGCTAAAATAATAACAAAAACGGGACTCTCACATTATTTTCATGCTGTGTTTATAAAAGGAAATAGTTCCAGCCATTCTCTATTCAGGCAATGTTTCTGGCAATTGTTGGAATGTTAGAATGTTTCTGGCAATTGCGTTGCATTTTCAGAATGCGTCTGAAACTCAATTACCTTGTTAAGCTCCAGCATATCTCTGGTCTCCTTTCTGAACTCTGCCATGATCTGCACTGTTGGAGTCTGACAGAAGCTTCAGGAGCAAACAGTAGTGCAAGTCTGGCGACCCAAGGTACTGCATAGTTGACCAATGAGGAGTGAAAGGAGCTCCTCCAAATGAATTCCCACACCGAGGGTATTGCTGAACTGGCCTTTCCAGCATCACACATCTATGTACCTCAAATTGCTTTACTGGGTCTTCCTCAGCTGTGTCCATTCTCTGGGATGCTTCACTCCTCAGGAAGTCAGCAGGAATCCCTCAGAGCACGAGGCCATACATGCACAGCCTTAATGGTCCGAGTTTAGTGAGCATACAAGCATCCTTGAAGAAGCAAAGTGATTTTAATTTAAGCTTCTTTTAGAATTTATTTAAAATTTATTTTTAATTTTATTTTAATGGCCACTGGTATGCTGAACAGCACAAAGAATATAATGTGATGAATTCAGATTGATAATCAATGGATGATCTGGTGAACTTATTAAATGAAATCACATCAGACAACCTGACACTTCAATGCATATCCTTCCTTTTTGAAGTATTCTGCCTTCTGGGCTGGCATTCTTCTTTTCTGTGCTTCATTCCCCAGGGGACTGGGAGATTGAATTTAATGGTTAGCTGAGCAAGGATGAGCTGAACTCCACTCATGTTAACTTAATCATTGTTCTCAATGAGAAAACTTCTTTTGGGAGTGTTTATGCACCTTGTTTAGCCCAGTAACTGTAAATATAATATGCAAAAAAAGGGATTGTTTTGAGACCCCTTACTGATCACATATAATTTTATTTAATGTAGAAGTCCCTGGTTAAGGATTTGCAGTCTGTGATGAGTTGAGAATTTGGGACCACTATGGAATCATACAAGACAAATTTAAGATTGCTCATGTAGTAGATAAATCTGGTTTTTAACTGGTATGATTTTAAATGTCACAACTGTTTATGTGATACATTCCTGATAGTTACATATATTTAATTGTAATAAGCATAGGATTTAGTGCTGAATTCTTTGTGCAAATTCTGCTGGCTCAGGCTCTGATATCATAAAGGACATGCTAGGACATAGCAGGAACAGTTGGTATAAACCCAAACCTCAGTGATTAAATTCCACCAGAGCTAATAGGAATGTGTTTAACACATACTCTGGAGACAAAAAACCCCAGGAACTCAGAACTGAACTAGGAGTGGAAGTGCCTGACCTTGCTGAGCTGAGGCCTTAAGCAAACCCTTTTCCTTCCCTGTTTTTCAGCGAGTCTTCCGACAAGTGCCTGTCTGACTCCAGTGAGGGGATTTAAATCACTCTTCAGATGCACAAGTTTCTCACTTTTCATCTTACTGCTTTCTCCCCCATCCTGCTGAGTGGGAGAGGGTAGCTGCTCCTGTGGTGCTCAATTCTTGACTGGGAGGCAATACTCCACACCAGTAAGGGGACAAAAGGAGAGATGTTTGTGCATTGCAGGCACTGAGACAGAGAGAAAAAGGTGTGAAAGCAGAGCAATGGTTTGGGGTCATCCTTTTTGGTGATAACAAACCATTCCATCATTTCAACTGCGTTATCTGACCACACACTTGTGAGAAGAGCACAAGCAAAGCCCAGGAAGCAGCTGTAAAACAAAGCAAATATTCACACAGCTTTGGCTAATAAGAACATAAAAGTTTAAGTTGAAGGTCGGAGATAGCCAGTGCCCACCATTTCCTGCACCAGAACAGGAAACATGGCCAGCACCAGCATTGCATTAAAGCTCTGCCAGTGCCTGAGGCCTCAGGTAAACCTGAATAAATAAATAATACTCAGATGATTGTGTCTGAAGATATACACAGTGCTCCCAAGGCATGGAGCCTCAGACAGTTTCTATGAAGGAGAAGCAGGAACAAAGTTTCCTTTCCTACAGGCTTTAAATGAGCCTAAGTTATTTCCCAAGTCAAGCTGTATCAGTGAGTGACACTTCCCAAAGTGCAATTTTTGCAACCTCTAAGAACACCTGGTTAAAGAAGCAGTTACCCATTTCTGTAAACTGTGGTGCTGGTAATAGAGAGTATGCATTGCTCAGACAGTTTGGAATTAGAATTAGGCAGAGGGACCTTTCAAGGAAAATATGTAAAAAGCTTAATTCTGAGTCCAGTTAGAGCTAAGGTCAATCTTCTTTAGCCCATCTCATTAGTGCTCTCTGGCAGCAAAACTAACTTCGAGACTCGAATATTTGATTCTTGGATATTTGTTTTGAATGGACAAGTCAGCTAATAGGGGAGATGTCATCAAGTTGTAAAAAGTCACTTAAGCTAATTATTGTGGAAATAACTGGTGTACTTTTACATCATTTTCCCTCATCCTATAATGGACATAACCTTTTCATACATCCATGTAATGGCTATCTGTATAATGGATCTAGCCCTGCATTAAGTCAATCCCTTTTTTTGAGTAACCTCTATGTCTTTCACTCTGTTAGGAGTTAATGCATTACATTGGCGCTTCATGGATATCCTGTTCCCGAATGAGGAAAAATTCACTGGGAAAAATAAATAGGCAAATAAAGAGGGTAAACACCCTCATTTTGATAAAGGCAGTGGAGTTTGCATTCAGGATCACCACACATACACAATTATAAGATTGACTGAAATCCTGTGAAATCTTACTTCATGAGTGGCTGTGTTATTGTGGCTATACAACAGAAATAAATTCAGAAGCAATTCATGTTCTATAAGAATACAGGGAGATAAAATGTATTTATCTTCCTGAGTATACCTAGAATATGTAATAGGATATAGATCTGAGTACTCATTTATTTCCTTTAGTTCTTTCTCTATGTCCTTCCAGGTTCTGAATTATTTAAGCATCTTGAATGACAGACGAAAATCTCTACACCAGAGTGAGCAACCAGGAAAAATTGCTTGTCTTGGAATCAGTTCCAAACCCAATTGCATGCTCAGGAACTGGAACTCAGTACATCCAGGTTATTTTAAAAGTAAATCCCTTTCAGATTGTCCCCTCCCATCCTCAGCCAAAACTGGTGCCTAAAGCCTTGGGCCCTTCCTGGGTTAGATGTCCATGTTTTTTCTTGAAAATTTGAAACCAAAATCAGATGATTGGAATAACTCGCAATCCTAAAGTCACTTGAGGGTTTCCAGTCTTCATATGACATTTTTCATTATGTTTATTGAAGAAGTTTCAAGGCAGATATGGTTTTTTTCTGGTTTTGTTTGTTTGTTTGTTTGTTTGTTTGTTTGTTTGTTTGTTTGTTTGTTTTTAATGCAGTCGTTTCAGCAATTAGAAACAATTTGTAAATAGCTTGTAATGAAAACTCTGAGTTAAAGCTTATGAATATTTTGAACTGGTGTTTAACAAGCATTAGAACAAAAGGCTTCTGAGGAAGTGAGAAGTGGATCTCCTCTGGCTGCTGCCACCATGTAGGAACAGACATCCAGCCTGTTCCAGGTGGTTTAAACCACATTGTCCTGACAAAGAGGACAGGACTGGGAGGAGCTGCTGGTAGAACAGATTTCTCTGAGGGTTAGGCAGACCAGATCTAACACAACAGGATTCAGCACTTTCTACACAAAAAATGTCTTTGCATTAAATCTAAAATGTCTTTGCATTAAACCTACAATCTTTCAAAATCTCATCTTTACATCTAATTTCATTATTGGGCCTGCATTTCCTGTCACTAGACATGCCAAATTACTGTTTCTAAGATGCAGATGATACAATTATCTCCAAGTGAAATTAAGTTTTCCAAGCAGTCCTTTATTTGACTTTCTTGTCTTTACCTTATTTTCCTTCACCCTTATTTAATGTATAAAACAGACATGTTGTAAATTTTGGTGGAGATAGCTTCCCAAAGCAATCTCCAGCTAAGGGTCACTGCTGGCTATATTTTTATATGTCTTTGGAGTTTTGTTAGTAATTTTAACTCATTTCCTTTCATCGGTAGAAGGAAAATTGAAGAGAATAGTTTAGTGGATATTCAAAACCAAAACACAATGGACTCCATATATCTAATTTAAGTGCTCCAGATATGAAAATTAGATATATATATAAAAAGCAGAAAGTGTCTTTCATAAATGCTTCATGGTTCACATATTTTATTTCTGTGATTCAGAATGTAGAAAAGCTGAGGCGTGGCTTCCAGAGAGGATAACTATATTGGTAAACCAGATAATTTTCCATGGATTTTACTATGAATTCCACTAAAGTGCTACCATAGAATGGTCTGTTTTGGAAGGGACCTTAAAGTTCATCCCACTCCACCCCTGCCATGGGCAAGGACACCTTCCACTATCCCAGGCTGCTCGCAGCCCCAATGTCCAGCCAGGCCTTGGACACTTCCAGGGATCCAGGGGCAGCCACAGCTGAGTAATAACTCATAAATGTAAAACTGTACTTAATACAATGGAAAATCATATTAGCATGGCAAACTTGTAAGGAACTGTAGTTGAAAGGGAGGAAAGTCTTGAATATGTGAACTAAATTCCTTAAATACACTTTACAGAAATGAGACTTAATTGTAACCAGGCAAAGGAGTAACAATGAACAAATAAATAAATAAAAAAATATATATTTAATGTTTTCTAATAATTCCAAAGGGGAAAAAAGAGGATGGTGGAAAAAAAGATTAACTTAGATAAAGCATTAGGTTAGGAATCATTTGTTTTACCTCAGGACAAAGGGACTATAAGGAGCAATGACAAATTGTGTCTGTTGGGAGTTCTGAGACTGCATATACAGAGAGAAGCACAAAAAGGGTTGATTGAGCTTGGAGGTGGCAGCAGAGCTAATTTGTGGGCAGGCTATGACTGTGTGTGGAAGGCTTTAGGAAATGTCAGGTTTTGGGTTCATTGATCAGGACTGTTAACCCCACTAGAATCAGGACTATGAGAGGAATGGTGGCTGGAGAGGTGTCAGGGGTTGTCTTTCCTTCACTGTACAGGCAAGGTTTATTGTTGGAGTCCAGGGCACAGAGAATATTTCTCTGTGCTTCTCTTAACCTATGTCCCTAGACAAAGCTTCCAAGACTTTGGGATGAGTTAGAATCTACAAGTGTGTGAATTAGGTAGTGGTAGATAGTAATGTAGTTAATCACAGGGTGAAAATTTTAGAGCTTTGGAATTTTAGTATGAGATGAGATAGGAGGTGAGATGGAGGATTTTGGCCGTTTTCTCATCTCCTTGTTTCTTCATCTACTCCATTTTCTGCAGTGTTGGTGGCACGAAATTATTGGTTAGAGAAAGCCACAGTGTAGGTATTGAGTGAATAGACAAATTATTAGTTATTGGTAGAAAGGCAGAAACAAAGTGTGTTTTAAGAGTTAATTGGGTGAAATAGCTTTAAAAGACCTTGAATCTGTGTGTCTTGTGACCATTTTGTGCCTTCCTTCTGGTGTGCTAAATCTGGTGCACTAGACTGCTGACAAGAGAAAAATAAACAATAGACTGAAGACCGAAAAACCAAGAGGCTCCTTTGTCTTCCATTCTTGGGACAGAACTCAGAAGGGGAACCCCCCCTCACAGGGCCCATGGTGGGGTTTCCACGCCTTTGTCAATTCCACTAGAAACCTGATAGTTTATGGTGCTTTTGCTATTTTTTTCCTAATTGTGAAAGCTAAGGGGAAAAATAGAAATCAGCCAGTTTTGGTGATGAGCTTTCCACAAAATCCTCACATGCTTCCACAGGCACAGTTTTCATTCAATTTGTTGAGTATATTTTGAAAGAAAGAAATAATATTGTTTTTTAAATGAATTAATGAACTGTTTAAGGACAGTCTCTAAGCAACCAGCAGCCTTATGTGTCATACAGATGAATACAGAGAGTATTTCTATTGTTTTTCTGAAGGGTAAAAATATTGTTCTACTGAAAAGGCAAAAGTAGCTCTGGCCCTTAATTATAGTTGGAAATGAACTAGTGAAAGAAAGACTAATTCCTAAGCTACAATTGGAAGCATGGTGCCATTTTGGCCATGAAAGGGGATACAGGAGACCTTTTAATTCTATTTGGTCAGGAGGCGAGAGCAAGGTGAGAATTTTGTATTATACAAAATGTAGCAATAGCTATTAGTATAATATATTACTGGTATGCGAATAGGTTTGATCTCTTGAAAATCAAAAGCAACTTTGTTTTAAGAACTGTTAGCATGTTTGGTTAATTTTTCAATGGCCAAAATATCCTTCTCTTTTATATCTGGTGTGTATCACAAATATACTTAAAGAGCATTTTGAACATCTATAAATAACACATTTTCAATTCTCTCAGGCTCTACCCTTATCTTTTTTTAAAAAAACACTGGCCTGTGAATACTGAACTGCATGAATGCATGAGAAAAAAAAAAAGAATAATTTGTTATACTTTCATTTGTGGTGGGATGTTTATGAATGAAAATAAAAATAATAGACTAATGGACGGCATAGAGGATTTTCGCTTACGTTCTCAATTTGTCTTCTATTTTTTACACCTATATATTCTGTATAATCTCTATGATCTATTTTTCTAGACTTACTTATTTAGGTAGCAAAACAAAATACTTGTCCTGTACCTTGCTATTCATTGTAAATGGCATTCAGTTTTTAAAGTGTTTCTTAAATCATTAACTAAAGCACACTGAAAAAGTGCTCAACCAGAGCAAAATGTTAGAGTGAGAATTATATTATTAAAAAACTATTTGCTTCAATGATTTTAAGTATAAATATAGGATTTGAAATTAAATTACTTCTTATTAAGTAAAAACGTGTAAAAAAATTTTAGCACAACTACCTCCTGACTAGTTTTCAAGGACATCAGAAATGCCTCACAGAAAAAGTTATTCCAAGGGACTCTTGCTCTATTCTTCATGATGTCAAGATTAATTATGTTGACTGTACATGCAAAACACAACCTCCCCTATTCTTTGAGTAACTTCTCCCAGCGTGCCCAGGCCAAGTCATCACTATGGCAACAAATCACTCCCAAATCTGTTGGCACCATTACAATGTGCATGATCCATCTTCTGGCATTATTTGTAATTTATTCTTGTAGAAACATTGGTTTTTGGTGTGGCGTACAGCAGTTAGGAGTGCAGGGGTGTGAGAAGCTGTGTTTGAGTGTGTACGAGGGATGTTTCCAGGGTATTATTTCCTATATATCCATTTTTATGAAGCAATAGCAAAGTCTGGGAGGGTAAAACTGGCACTGGGAATAAAATGTACAGACTAAGACACAGCATGAATTAGGGGAAAACCTGGTAACCTGGTCCTCACAGCAACACATCCCTGGCTTCCCACTGGATTGAAAGCTGCTCACCAGCCTTCCTGTGATTCTTATCCACTAGAAATTATAAAGTACAGCCTTTTACCAATGCATACAGCCCCCTATGAGATTGACTTCTAATTCTCGAATCTGCAAGCTGCAAAAGCAGAAATGGCTGAAATGAGCTTCCCATCACATCTTGCCTTAACCTTCCCAGAAAAAAAAAAAAGCAATTTTGATTACTCAAAATACCTGAGAATGTTTCACTTATGCCCTTTATTACTAAAAATCGAATGAACTCCTTCCAATAAAGGGATTAGTAATACCTGCATTGTCTTCCAATATTTTCCCTACTCAGCCAGCATAAATATTTTTTTTTTTTTTCTGTCTTGTGGAGCCAATATTGAGCTAGTTCCTGTGGATTGACAGTCTGGTCATAGAGGGAAACAGATAATTTTCCAAGGCATTGTCCTGGGTAAGTGTGAGAAAGCTCAAAGAAAGAATTAAAGCAATTCTTAATCTCTGCAGCTGTGAACATGTTGAGCGTGTTGTAGGTGATGTTTATGGTAAGATGTTGTAAGAGACAGTCCGAAGATCCCTCATCTGCCTGATGATCATTGCCAAAGACAGAGATGGAAACCCTGAAAACCTCAAAAGGACTTCGCACAGGAGTCCTGGCCTGGCTGAGGTGGGATGTTTGCCAAGTGTTGCCTGCAGGTGTGCCCAGGGAACTGGTAGGAGTGTGTCCCCTGTTGACGGGGTGACCAAATTACAATAGAATTTCCAGATGCTCTTTGTCTGCTAAAAAAGGCAAAGTTCCTGGAAACTTCTCTTCAAATTCGGTACAGAGACACCTCATAGGACCCTTTGGACTTCACCTCAAACTTGGGGCTGTTCAATTGGACTGGGGCCAAGAAGTCCCGCCTGGACCATTAGGTACAAAAAGAACAGTACAAAAGATTTAATTGTTTTTGTGGGGTGCTCTGGCATGGCTTTTCTCTGTTAAGAGTTTGTTATTTTGTTTCTTATTAAACCTTTTTCTGTTTCAAACACTGCCACAAGAGCCATCCTGCTCCTATTAAGCCATCCAGCTAGCTGGGCTATTCTGGATATGAAGAGATCACTGAGAGCTCATAAGACAGGCTCGAAGCGACACTCTTCAGTACGCTTTCCTGAGGACAATGAGTGCTTGTCACAGTGGACTGCGTCATTCTTGTTGCCAAAGCAAAAAGGAACGACTTGTCCTGTACACCTGTCCTGTACACCTGTCCTGTTCCCATTTCCCAGAGCAACAGGCCTCATAACAATGGTTGCAGATTTCCCCCACCTCTTGGCCAGTTGCCCCTCACTTTTGAAAAGGACTATAAAGGGACTTTGTAAATTAACTGAGTTCAAGATCACAGAATCACAGAATCACAAGGTTGGAAGAGATGTTCAATATCATAGAGTCCAACCCAGCCCTAACACCTCAACTAAACCATGGCACCCAGTGCCACATCCAGTCTTTTTTTAAACATATCCAGGGATGGTGACTCCACCACCTCCCCAGGCAGATCATTCCAGTACTTGATCACTCTTTCCATGAAAAACTTTTTCTTAATATTTAACCTATATTTCCCTTGATGCAACTTGAGACTGTGTTCTCTGGTTCTGTCAGTGGCTGCCTGAAGAAAGAGACCAACTCCCATCTGACTACAACTACCCTTCAGGAAGTTGTAGAGAGTGATAAGGTCACTAGGCTAAACAACCCCAGCTCCCTCAGTCGCTCCTCATCTCCCCACGGAAAGAAGACAGATTTATTGGCACAGGACCACGAGGACCTCGTCTCATCCGTTGGTAGCTATTTTTGTATCACTTTGTTTCCTTTATCTCTCTCTTTCTCTCTCCCCTCTATTGCATAATCATGTTGGCACTCAATAAAGGTGCATTGTTTTGATTAAAACTGAATTCCCCTGCTGTGACTTTTGCACTCTGAGATAGATAAATGAACCATCATGACTCCCGCTTATGTTAGTGGATCGTGACATTTAAATGGGTGTCATGGACAGGATTTCTGACAGACAGAAGAGGTTGCAGGCTGTGTGTAGTCTGTAATAGGGGAAGGACGTTTCACTCCAGCCGCACCTAGCCTGCCACCCTGAAAGGGTGAGCGGTGTCTAGAACGCAAGGAGGGTGACTCAGATTTCCCACAAACTGCTCACGCCTAGGTGAAAAGCACCCCACACTTGTTTGAGGGCTCTGTCTTCTGAATTTCACAAAAGATCTCTTAAGTGCAAAAGTTGGGAACTGTTTTTGGTGTGTGCACGTGTGTGAATTTGGAGTGCTTGGTGTACCAAAGAGACAACCATAAGTAATTTACGGAGTACCTCCCAGGCAGATTTTAGTCTCTTCATGCACTCAGGGAAACGAAGGGAGACACAGCCTGGGCTGTGTGTGTCGTAGTGTGCAATTAAGTCTTACCTCCCTGTAGTGGTTTTGATCCCTTCATATAATGACTGAAAACTACAGTGCAAAATATAAAGCTGCATTTTATGCTCTATAAGCAAAACACAATTCCAGACCTCTCTGGGAGGGGATGAATGGGCTCAAAACAACTGGTTTAACTTACAGAATGTGACTGATAGAGTCTGTTCCTTACAACATGAGACGAAGTTTAAATTTTGCTGAGATAAAATCATAATCTGCTCTGTTTTAGGAGCATACCTTATGGCAGATCACTGCTTTAAGCGGTGTAGAGAAGAGA
>VWZP01009983.1:0-12524 GCA_013396995.1 Dicaeum eximium
GGGCAGCCTTCTCAAGGCATCTCCCACAGCTGAACCTTTCTGCGAGGCTGGCACTGGAAATGAGCTCCTGCAGCCTGCAGAGGATTCATTCCTTACCTCCTGCCTCTGGAAGCAATCAGGAGGGCTCAGGGAACATCCAGGGGCAGAGGCACAGCACCTGCCCCTCCCAGCTGAGCTGTCCTTGCTGAAGTCACCAGATGCTTCCAAGCCCATCCGTGATCCCAAGGCACACAACCAGGAACACAAGGAACACAAACCAGCTCTGCCCTGCACTCCCAGCAGTGCCCTTTGAAAGCCCTGATTCACCCCCTCAGCTTCCCAGAATCCTGCTGCTCCCTCTGGCACAGCTCAGGCTGGATTCTGTAATTTAAAACCATGGGGAGGCAAGGGCCTAAAACAATGAACCAGCTCAAACTCAGGCATTTTGTGATGGACACAAAGATTTATTCCTTCCCTGCCTGCCCCCCACCAAAAAAAGACTACCCCCAAATCCTACAGGATTTTGAAATAGGTTGGGAATGTTGAAAGTGCTTTGTCTGTTCTGATAAACCTCAGTGAAGGAGTGTTTCATTCACTTGGTTTTCGCCTTATTCCAGTCATTATTCTGGTGTGATCATGCAGCTCAGGGGATGTCTCTAAATCCAGAGTGGCTGAGTGGCTGAGGGGTGTTTAATGAGCCACACAACCCTACACAGGGGGAGGTTGCTGGGAGCCCTTTTTGCAGCTAGGAAAGCAAGGGACACACTTTCCTCTTTTTTTTTTTTTTTTTTTAATCACTAAGGTTGGAAAAAGACCTCTGAGATGGCCAAGTCCAACCATTAAGCCAGCACTGCCAAGTCCACCACAAAACCATTTCTCCATGCACCAAATCTACACTGAATCAGGGACATAAGAGAGTGACAGTCCAGGAATTCAAACTGAGTGCCAAGCTGGTCCCTAACATTCTGTCCTAATAATTCAAGGTGCTTCAATCTCTCCTGTATCCAGAGATAAAAGGGTTTGGAAACCCCTGGATCCTGCTCTCTCCTGTCTGCACAAAAACCAACAGTTGTGCCTTCACATTGCACCTTTAAAAGGACAAATGTTTCCCCTCCTGCATCCCAGGCAGCAGCAGGGGTGAGAGCAAAGGCTCTGGAAGAGGGTTCAGAGTGGGATGCACAGGAGTGTTCAGCCAGCAGTACAAGGAGATTGAAATGGAGTGAGCAAACCTGGATTCATTAGCTGGCAATTAGCTCTAAATTGACGATCATACGGTACAACTGAGCTTGGAAGGGAAAGGTGGATCTGCCAGCTGGAGACAACAGAGTCTTTGGAGATTGATCCCTGCTGGGTGGGGCAGGATTTATGGGGCAGATCAGTCCAGCTTTGTGTGTTCTGGACACCTGAGAAAAAATGCTGGCTCCAGCACTGTCAAGGGAGGGCTTTGGACAGGAAGAGGGGGACAGTGGTTTCCTTTTTTTCTTGAGTCCATAGAGAATTACAAGACCAAGCTGGACCACCCAGCTGCAATCCCAGTATTTTAGTAATTCCAGTCATTTAATAATCCTGGTGATTTCCTGATCCCAGTTTCCCCAGAGGCCATCCCAGCCAATCTACTGCCTCATCCCACAGCTCTCCAAATCCAGGTGCCTCCCAGCCCTGGTGGCACTGCCAATGCAGCTTGGGCATCAGGAGTGGTTCCTCCCCTACCACACCTCCCTCCTCTCTAATTCCCCTCATCCTGGCTTTTCCTGACTCTCCCTCACCCCAGAACAGGTCCAAGTGTTTGTCTGAGCCTGGAACAGGCTGGAGCATCCTGAGTGCAGCTTTGTGCAGAGGGAGAGGCAGCATCCTGTTGCTGGGTGCTGCATCTGCCCCCTGCCTCTCCTCCCCATCTTTAAAAGACCAGAGAAGGGCTTTTATTCAGAGCCAGCTCCTGATGTGAGCACCTCAGAGCAGTTTATGGACCCTTGAAGCCATTGCCAGGCAACCTGATGCTTGAGGCCTCTTTCCCAGCCTTGGAGAGGAGGAATCTCTCCCTCCCTCCTGCTGCCAGACCTTCCCCTCTGGCCTCCCCTCCTCCTCCTCCAGAAGCTGAAGACCAGCACCCAAAACTCTCCTGCTCAGTATCCTGGGCTCCCTCCCACCCAAAGCATCTGCTCTCCAGAGCCCAGGTCCTGCTTGTTCTCATGCTAGGGACAAACACACCTCAGTTCAAACAAATTCACAGAATGACCGAGTTGGAAGGGCCCTTCAAGGTCACCGAGTCCAGCCCAGCCCCAAGAGCTCAGCTAAACCCTGGCACCCAGTGCCACATCCAGGCTTTGTTAAACACACCCAGGGATGGTGCCTGCACCACCTCCCCGGGCAGAACATTCCAGAACTTGATCACTCTTGCTGTGAAAAACTTCTTCCTAATATCCAACCTAAATTTCCCTTGGTGCAGCTTGAGGCTGTGTCCTGGCCAGCCAGGACATCTCTGGTGGCTGCCACAAGCCACCAGCCCAAGGAGTTTTGCAGCAGTTCATGGAGCTGGAGGCTTCCTTCCACCTCACAGCCCTGCTCAGACAGGGTCTGCACCCAGAGGGTGGCAAAGCGAGGCTGGAGACAGGAGTCCTGGTCCCTCAGCAGAGGTTGTCCCCACCACCCTGAGGAGCTGAAGGAAGACAGAGCCTGGTGACCTGTGATGAACAGAGAGTGTGTGAAAGAAAGGGCGCACAGAGAGCAGATACTAGGGGAAGAGGAAGGGGAGAAGTTAATCATGAATGTTTTCCTTGCTGATCTCCCTTGCACATGGACTCCCCTGGGCTGGAAAGCTGGTAAGCATAAGCTTGAGGAGAAAGATATAAAATGAGTAGGTATTGTAGTCATTAATTTGTGGTTCACTCTAGAACCATCCATCAATTAAACCTCAGCTACTGCCGGCTGAGCACCAGCCAGGTCCTGTTTCCCTGGGCACAGAGCAGAGAAAATAGATGGTCTGGGGGCTGCAGATGCCAGGGGCTGCAGTGGCACTGCCCAGCCCTGAGGGCAAAGCTCTGCTTGGCTCCCATGGCACAGCTATCCTTGGGCACACCCAGTCTCTGCTGGGGCAAACTGGGCCATGGATGTGGGCTTCTGAGTGAGCCCCTTAGAAATCCTATCCCTAAATATCAGTCCTGCAAGCCAGGCTCGTTGACTCCTGCATACAGCTGAGATGAATGCTCCTGGTGGTCCATCCATCCCAACATGCCTTTCCCATTGTTCCCGTCCCTCCAGGCCCCGGGTGACAGACTCTTGCCATTAGATATGATGGAGAGGGCTGTTGCCCCTACACAGGCACACTCCCGTGCTAGGGAGGCTCTGGGAATAATGGGAGCAATGAAATAAATGAAATAAATCACCCAAAGAGCAAGTGGCTGTGATGAATTAGGAGGTGTTAAATGCACAGAGCAGACAGGGCACTGCCAGCCCTTTTCCCCAGCAAAGCCACGAAGACAACGGGCACCAGGGCTTACAGTGCCTGTAATTCCCTTTTCATATTTTGCCAGGAGTGCTTTCAGAGCTGCTCTGTTGATTGAATTTGTCAGGCACCATTCTGGAGATCGCAAAGCTGCTTTTGCCACCTTTATTGTGGCACTCGCACGAGGCAATTCCGAAGCATCTGTATTCATTCCAGGCAGCATTAGGTAGCTGATGATTCAGCCAGCTGCCAGCAGATAGCTGCTCTCTCCTTGAGATGACTGAGTAACACAGGAATAACCTGGGGATTTTGCTCCCCTTTGCTGCACCTCTGGGTTTTATTTATTTATTTCGGGTGGATCTCATTTATCACCGGCGCACAGGAGCTGAGTTCTGAGTGCTGGCATCCCCTTGGGCGTGGAGAGCAGGGCAAGGCTGCTCCTCATTTCCTTTGGACAGCTTTGTCTTACCCATTGAAGACGAAAAACCTCGCTGTAGCTGAGGAGCAGGGCCTGGGGAGTTGGAAGTTGTGTGTGGGGAAGGAAAAACAGGAGTTTCTGGCTGTGGATATCAGTGGATGTGAGAAAGGAAGAGGCTGGAAAAATCAGGTGGAAAGAAGGAAGAGGGAGCTCTGTACTTCCATAGGGGAATTGGAAGTTGTGTGTGGGGAAGGAAAAATAGGAGTTTCTGGCTGTGGATATCAGTGGATGTGAGAAGGAAGAGGCTGGAAAAATCAGGTGGAAAGAAGGAAGAGGGAGCTCTGTAGTTTCATGGGGGAATTGGAAGTTGTGTGTGGGGAAGGAAAAACAGGAGTTTCTGGCTGTGGATATGAATGGATGTGAGAAAGGAAGAGGCTGGAAAAATCAGGTGGAAAGAAGGAAGAGGGAGCTCTGTATTTCCAAAGGGAAATTAGAAGCTGTGTGTGGGGAAGGAAAAACAGGAGTTTCTGGCTGTGGATATGAATGGATGTGAGAAAGGAAGAGGCTGGAAAAATCAGGTGGAAAGAAGGAAGAGGGAGCTCTGTACTTCCACAACAAGCTGGTGTGGTGGATGCTGAGGGTCCCTGGGTGCCTGGAACCTTCTGGAAGCAGACAGAGGTGAACAGTGGGGATTGTCCCCGCTCTTGAAGGGCTGGGCTTGCCCCTGTGTGTCTGCTGGGACATCAGTGGGTCACAAAAGGCCCGAGCCTGCTCTGGAGCCTGCAGAAGTCTGGAGCAGAGCTCCCGGCTTTGGATGCATTCCCGGTAACTCTTCCTGCCTGCAAGTTCAGCTTCTTTCCTGAGGCCTTGGCCTCGCCCCCATCTCCACACTGTGGAAGGAGATAGGGAAATTTCAGGCCTCCTGAGAGAGGTGTCTGAGATAAGTGGACTTGAATCACCCTAAAGCAGCTCTGATTTCTCTGCGCTGATTACAGAGGGAATTTGATGACAGCCTTAGAGCAGAGAAGAGCCGCAGAGCAGCTCTGAATCCAGGCTGCAGTCACAGCTCTGCCCCCACCCTGGCCACTCTGGGCTTTTCCTGCCTTTTCTCTGGGAGACAGAAACCAGTTTCTGAAAGTGTCATTGTCAGTTTGCTGTGCTCCCCCAGTGACCCCAGGCACAAGGCAAACCTGCCCTGAACTCAGGACATTTTTCCACAGGAGAACACTCAGATTTTCTTTATTTCTCTCACTCCCCGAGTTGGGGACTGGTGTCTTTCCAAACACCACGAGGGTGCAAGAGGGAAAAACATCGTTCCCTTGGATCATCAGCAAGGCCAACCTAGCACTGACAATTTCCAGGAATTAATCAACTTGCCAAAACTTGGGCACGGGCACAGAGCATCAGGAAAAGGAGTGTCCTGTCATCATGGCCAGTGTATGTTGCCAGAGAAGTGCAGATCCCACATCCCAGGGGCTGCTGAGAGGGTTGTTCATCCCACGCCTGTCCTAGGGGTAAAGTTAATTTTGAAGTTTCATTCATGTTGATTTTTCATTCTTTCACTCCACGTGGTCAGTGCTCATGGCTCTGGGATACACAAGGCAGAAAGGAAACCTCTGAAAGAGCAGGTCCTTATCTCCATCTCCACTTCAAGACAGAAAAACTTGAGTCTCACCCCTAAATCACCTTTTCCCCTGAGATATTCCTGCATGGAAGCCTGGGGACATTGCTACAGCTCTCAGAGACAGAAAAAAGTTTGGTAACTTCCTCCAGAGGTAACCTGAAGGCTGAAGGATCTCCTTCCACATCCATGTCCTTGCACTGACTCTTTTTCTGACCTTTCCCCATCAACACATGTTGAATTTCCTTTCCAGAGGACAAAAGTGGAGCTGTCCCTCAGGCTCAGGCAGTGATGGGTCACAGCCCAGCTCTTCTGTCCATCCCTGCATTCACTGGAAGGAAAACTCCTCTCTGTGAGGCAGGAACAGAAGGGTGAAGATGAAAAGGAGGAGAGAGAGGGAGCATTTCAGGCTTGTAATTCAGTTACAGCACGGAGAATCAATTCGCTGCAGCTCAGGGGCCTGTTTGTTTTTGCAGGAACAGAGGAATGAGTCCAACAAGGGTGGTGTGATGAGCCTGCTGCCCGATCCCAAAGGCAGGGAGGATGCAAGGCCAGCCCTTCCCCAGGTGCTGCCTCAGATCCAGCCTGTTGCATCCTGCACACAGGTGAGGTGGGGTTAAGGAGGGGGGAGTGTGGCAGC
This sequence comes from Dicaeum eximium, assembly GCA_013396995.1. Lineage (NCBI taxonomy): Eukaryota > Metazoa > Chordata > Aves > Passeriformes > Dicaeidae > Dicaeum > Dicaeum eximium. The sequence goes on from VWZP01009983.1 coordinate 6,101, forward strand.
CAGTCCGTACCAGACACACTGGGAAAAAAATCTGGTTTTGTCAAGGTTTTCTCTGGCCGAAAAGAGAGCAACCAGGGGATCCTAAACGCCTGAAATAGCAATTTAGATGGCCTGGAAGGGGGAGCATCTGAATGGGATTGCTAAGCTGAAGGGATGTGGCACCCTGATTGCTTCAGGCACCTGAGAAAAATAAGTTAATCCAGGCTCAAAATTTATCCATAAATGTACAACAAGAGCAGAGACAGAGAATAACGTGGAGGAAATGTGGGGCAGAGGGTGGGTTGTGTCCCCCAGCAGTCCCTGTCCCTCCAAGAGTTAGGTGGGCACTTGTCATTCTCTTGTCTGTGAGCAGACCTGGCCACCAACTTCCATCAGAACAAATGCAGTGCTCAGGACTGAAGGACCCAGAATTCTGAGAAATTCTGAGGACCCAGAATTCCACTCAAATTCCATTAACTCTCAAAATCTGCCCAGAATATTCCAGAGGAATCTCCATGTGAAACTGATGATGTTCCTGGCTTTGGAACACATCCCTACCTCTGGCTGGGCTGGGCAGCTCTGTTGTGTGTCCCCTGCATTTGTCAGTGACCTCAGGAGTGACAGACCCCAAAAAGGATGGAAAAGGAGCAAAAGTAGCACCAGACTTGAAGCACAAAGGCCTGAAAGGTCCCAGGAGGTTGGACCTGGCTGAAAACCACCAGGCACTGCTGTCACCCTTCCCACTGAACCTCACTGGAAAGGGAAGAATGAAATCAAATCCCTTTCCTTGCCCTTCTTTAAGGCAGATAGGGCCATCCCAGTGGCCAGGGCATCACCTGGCTGGTGGCACCATGGAGGGTCACACAGGACAAGGGGAGGATGTGGCACCATGGGGTCACACAGGGGACAAGGGAAGGATGTGTTACCATGGGGTCACACAGGACAAGGGGAGGATGTGGCACCATGGGGTCACACAGGACAAGGGAAGGATGTGGCACCATGGGGTCACACAGGACAAGAGAAGGATGTGGCACCATGAGGTCACACAGGACAAGAGAAGGATGTGGCACCATGAGGTCACACAGGGGACAAGGGGAGGATGTGCTGGGAGCTCAAGAGCTCCTAAACTGTTCAGGACTGCAGGGCTCTGGAGGGACAGGGGGTCAGAGCTGCCATCCTCTGAAGAGCTTGAACATATCCAAGGACCAGTGTTATCCAGCATTTCTGGTCAGTGAAGAAGGAGCAGCACAAAAGATAAAGGCAGAACAGTGAAAAAATGTGGGTGCTGCAGGAGCAGGTGGGAATTCACCAAGTCAAATTCCCTGAGTTGTGGGAAGGAGGGAGAAGACCCTTAGGAGCTTGGCCCAGCATCCCACTGAGCTAGCTGCAACACAAAACCTTCACTCTGAACATGCTTTTGAAAGCAAAACAGTTTCAATCCCAAGAAAGTGCAAGAAGACAAAGCAGAAATGAACATCTTTGATCAAGCACCTTTTTTTTTTTTTTTTACCTTTTGAAGTTTTATTATTCAAACATTGCAGTTAAAAATTGAAACTTCAGCCTTGCAGGGGTAGGTTTGTTGACCATCCTGCTGTTCTCAGTTTAATCTTGCTTTGTATTTCACAGGCCTGAGGGTGCTGGAGCGACTCGCTGACACAGAGTGTTCAGGATGGAAAAATCCAGAGATGCCCACTGGAGCCCTTAAAACCAAGGATACAAGAGACTGAGCTGTTGGCTGCTCCTCAGAGTCAGTCTGTAGCTTGATATCACCCAGTCCTAGGCAAAAAAAAAAGGAAAGTTGTGTCCCAAAATGTATTACAAACACTCTCTCTGGTACAGAGTCCGTGGGTATAAAGCAGCAATGCCAGGGCTGTCCCTTTTTGTCACAGAGAGCAGATCCTCTGGGAATTTAGGTGGAGACTGTGGGGAAAATTTCCCAGATCGGGGCACTTTGGGAAGCTGAAGGTGAAAAACATCACAGTTAGGAATGGAGAAAAGCTCCACTAAGCTCTTTCAGAGCTGCCTCCTTCCCCTGAGGGCACCTGGTGGCCTCTGCCAAGGGGACAAGTCTCAATGAGAAACTTCTGAGACCTCCTTGTAGTGACCTGGCTGGCCAAACTCTGTCCTGGGCCTCAGACAAAGGGCATGGGGCTGGAGAAACACAGAGTAAGGAGAAAAAGGTGATGCCCACACCAGCCTCTTGGGAAGTATCTGCCGTGGCCTTGCCCGATGTCCCCTGTGTGTCACTCCTGTCCCTAGGGAGAATCCTTGCACCAAACCCCCTCACCCAGAGGCTCACCCAGAGGAAGGGAATTTGGCTGCCTGGCTTCTGCTGCTGATGGTTTTTGGGGAAGGTTCCTGCCCCTGTCTGCCCCACAGCTGGGGGGACAATCGTCCTGCGGATGAGGCAGAGGTTGATCCCTGCCCTGCCACTCCCCAGCCTTACCCAAGGGAAGTCGATACCCACAAAGGATTTTAAGGGATCTGTGGAGCTGCTCCCGTTTAAAAAGTGGAATTCCTTCAATCTGGCACTTTCATCCTGGACAGAAAGAGAAGGATCAGCCCCTTTTCTTCGCCAGCTGCAAACCCCCAGTGCCCCCCGCCCTGCTGCTCTCCATCCCCAATCCCATCCCCATCCCCATCCCCTGCAGCTGCGGGATTTGGGATTTGGGATGGCTGCGGTGGAGGGTTCCCTCTGCTGGCCTGAAAACCCCACGGCTCCGAGCCCACGGAGGGTTTCAGCGCAGGGAAATGTCTGTTTTGGAGAATCCAAGGGCAGCGCTGGCTCCAGAGGGTCCCTGACCTTCCCCCGCTGTCAGGACCCGACTCCTGCCCAGGGCAGTTTCCCTTCCCCTGGCACTGAAGCTCCTGATCCTTTTCCCGTGGCTCTCCAGAGCTGCCCATTCCAAATAATTCCTGCCCGTTTCTGTTTGATTTAGCAATGCCAGGCTCCTCCTCACGCAGCACAAATCCCACACGTGCAAGGAGGACACAAAACAAAATACAACATCCTCTGTGTGTGGCCAAAATTCAGGTCTGGACATCCCTGGGAGCAGCTGGGGATTGGCAGGAGGGCCACAGGCAGTGGATATCCAGGACCTGACCATCCAGCCTGGCATGAGGGACACTTCCCTGTTGTCCTTCATTCCACAATCCCTCTGTGATATTTTAGGAAAGGAAAAGGTGATGCAAAGGGAACTTATCTCCATCTCTAGGAAATGCTAATGAAGAAAAGAAGGATTGAAAAAGAGATAAAAGTGAGTGTTTTAACTTCACTGAAAGGTATTTAACCAGCCCAAGCAGAAGCATGAGGGCTTAGAGGTCAGAACACGGAACAACCAACACAAATAAAAGAGAAACTCCACCCCTGTGATTGCACCCCAGTGTCTGCTCCATCCTTTGTCCCACACATGAGCACCTATCTCTCTCCTCCCCTCTTCCAACCTCTTTATTATTATCAAAGTGAAATTTCTGAAGAGCTCGAGGCATTGGCGATTTCCTGGATTTCAATATAACTTCTTGCAATCTTAAGTGAACAGCTTGGTTGCTTCTGCCTGTCAGGGAATTTAAATTGCAAATGGAATAGTGAAATGCAGCAGCCAAGGGTCTGTGTCAGTGACTTTGGAGAGCAGAGATATCGCTTAGCAACTGGAGGCAGAGAGGGATGGAGGCCGTGTAAACACGGCAGGGAAGGACCTGGATTTTGGGATTCCCTTTGCCCCTGGGGTGCCAGGAGAAATAACCCATTAGAGAGCTGGGGGTGTGACTTGTGAAGGGAACAGCAGGATCCCGGGTGTGCTCAGCCTGGGCAAGGCTGGCAGCTTGCAAGGGGAGCGATTTCCTTTGTAGCCAGCACCTCCAGCAGGTGACAGGAAAGGCAGGGCTGGACTGTCCCCAGAGAAGCAGTGAAAGGCCAGAGCTGGCAGCCACTGGTTGGAATTTCCAGTTTCAGCTGGAAATTGGGACAAAATCTTCACAATTTGGCCAAGCACCAGCACTGGGGCCCACAGAGGTGATGCAAACTCTACATGAGAAATCTTTTGCCACTCGTGGGCGAGGTATGGCCCAGCTTTGAAGCTGGCCCTGCTTTGAGCTGGAGGTTGAACCAGACACCTCTAGAGGTCCCTTTCAACCTGTTCTATTCAACAATGCCATCCAATCTCTCTCTTTTTTTTTTTTTTTTTTTTTTTTTAATTAGAGATGTTAAAAACTGACTTCCATACTGCCAGAAATTATAACAGAGAAGAGTCCTGAGGAATCACTTAAGCCTCCCCCTGCTCCTGGCAGGTTGAGGGACATCCAAAACTGTGCTGTCACCTCTTTATTGTGGCTTTTCTTGCAGGGAGGGACATTCCACATCCCCCATGGACATTGTGTTCCTATCTGTGTTGTTAGAAAATGTTAATCTTGCCTAAATGAGCTTCAGCAAGCTTTCAACCCACTGGCTTGAAGTTATTGTATAAAAACACAAACCTTGAGTGCAGCCACCATTTAAAGGCACAGCAAACTCTGATATCCTGCAGTAGTGGATCCCACCAGCCTGTTGTGCTCTGAATTAAAATTAGTAATGGCTCTTGATGGAGAATCCAGCAGGCCAAGAGGGAAAGGATTCTCCTAGTCTGCTCTCCTTGATCACCACCCCTGAAACTTGCATGGAGAAATCATCATTCAAGTCCACCTCATCCTAAATATCTCTAATAAGCAGAAACAGAGCTCTGTGACTCAGTGAACCTTGCCCAACACCCTGTGGTCATGGACATCTTTCCTGAAGAAATTCCACAGGTGAGATTTCCCAGAGCGGTTTCCCTGTAGGACCTGCTGAGGGAGGGAAATAGGCATTGTCCAGGAGCTGTTCATCTCATCCTTTCTATGGATCTATTCCCAAGTGAGCTAGATTGCTCCATAATAGTGTTTTTTCCTCCCTACAAAGGGATGAAGAAGGAGAAAGGTGTCTGCAGTGCTTATTTCCAAAAATTCTTTAGGAAAACGAGCCCCAGCCCATATATCCCACACAGGGAAGTGACCACAGCACTGTGGGCCTGGAAGCTGTAGGAACTCATAGGAAAAGGCCTGGTAAAATTATTGGAGCCAATGGACAATACTGTGTTTTGGGAAATGCTACAATCAACAGGGAGGATTTGTTCCCACTGAGGCTGTGCTGAAGCAATTCCTTGGTGTTTTCTTTGGGGGATGACTCTTAGTGCCAGTACAATGTGGAGAGCAGGTCCAGGAAACCTTGGCAAGGAATTTTTGGGCGAGGATCAAAGACCAACAGCCACTAAATCATAGAATTATAGAATGGCTTGGGTCAGAAAGGACCTTAAAGATCACCTGGTTCCATAACAGGCAGGGTGCCACCTACTAGATGCACATCCAAGGCTGTTCAGGGAATATTTCCTGTATTTCTCCAGTGCTCCAGAATAGTGCTCTAACCCCAAATCATTTCCCCATCATAAAAAACCGTTATGGGTTGTGACTTAAAAGGAGCAGGGATATTTCTCTGTCCATCCCTCATCCCCATGGGTACAGCATTATTTGCTGCCTGGCCTCAAATGCTGGCATGGCTTCAGCTGTAGGAACTAGAAAGTCTCACCCCAGAACTGACTGCAATTTCCCAGTCAGCGCTGAATTCCCTTAAATCCCACACTTCCTCTGGAAGGGTGTTGACATTTACTCAGCTGCTTGTCAAATGTCTGGAGATGTGAACGTCTGGAAGAGGAGCTGTTGTCATGGAAGGGACACAAAGGCAGGTAGTTGGCATGATCTGGGGAGAGGTGTCTGGTGGGAGGGTGTTTTGTGTGTGCCTGCCTTTCCCGAGGAAACAGTTGGTGCCAGGGTAGCACATCAGATGGCAGAGGAGTTTTGTGGGATAAGCAGAGAGCATTTAGATGTGGAAGACCAGCAGGGATGTGGAAAATTCCCTTCCTCTGTCATTAATTTTCTTTCATGAAAGGAGGACTTGACAGGAGGTTGTAGACAGGTGGGTTGGGTCTCTTCTCCCACATAACCTGCAAAAGGAGGAGAGGAAACGGCCTCAAGTTGCACCAGGTAAGGTTGAGACTGGACATTAGGGAAAATTCTTCACTGAAAGAGTGATCAGGCATTGGAACAGGCTGCCCAGAGAAGTGTTTATGGAATCCAGGGCACAGAGAATGTCTCTCTGCCTGTTTTAAGAGACTCTGATCCTCAGCAGAACTCTGCTTTTAACCTTCGTCCCTGGGAAAAATTGCCAAAACTTTGGGATGAGTTAGAGCACACAGGGAGTAGTATGTAGTAGTAATAGTAGTTTATCACAGAGTGTATCAGAGTGAAGAATTTAGGGTTTTAAGATTTTAATATGAGAGTGAATAGGAGACAAGATGGAGGATTTTGGATGTTGTCCCTTCTTCCTTCTTGTCCCTCTTCAGCTCCATTTTCTGTAGCACTGGTGGCACAAAGTTATTGG
>VWZP01009983.1:12608-36880 GCA_013396995.1 Dicaeum eximium
GTTTGGGGTCCATTTTGTGCCTTGGTTTGGGTGTTTGGGTCCATTTTGTGCCTCGCTTCTCGCATGCTGAGTCTGGTGTGCAGACAGGGCTGAACTTAAGATAAGATAAGAATAAACAAAACCCTGGAGACCAAGAGAAAGAGAGTCCTGCTCGTTCTTCATCCTTGGAAAAGAACTCATCAGGGGAACCCCCTCCAAAGGGCCCAGGGGGTTGGGTTCCCACTCTTGTTGGGATAAAAAAAAAAGACAAAAAACCACCCAACAGTGGTGAAACCACCAGCCCTGGAAGGGTTCTGAGAACATGTGGATGTGGCCCCTGGGGACATGGTTTAGTGGTGGCCTTGGCAGTGCTGTTTAATTGTTGGAGTCAGTGATCTTAGAGAGTTTTTCCAACCAGTGATTCTGCAATCCTGTGAAGCATCAGTGACACTCAGGTTTGGCTCACCCAGCATTCAAGTGGGGGAAAAACAGAAGTTTCCAGGAGCCAGCGTCTTTTCTGTTTCAGGATGAGCTGAGCTCTTTCCTGGTGGTGTAACCCTTAGGAGCTAATTAGTCTGTGTGCCCTTCATTTCCCATGGTGAGAACACCATTCCTGTGATTTCTTTATTGAGCCTGGGCCTTGGGCTCTTTTTTATCCTCCATGAACATCTCCAGGTGAGAGAGCTCTTGACACCGTCCTCCACAAACCACTCAATATGAATTATATCCCTGTCCCCAGGAATTCCAGTCCTTAACCCTTGGCCCTTCAAGCCCCACAGCAGCCTGAGGGAAGTGGAACAACATCCTGGGAAGCTTCAGAGACCCTGGCATGGACCCCACCATGTCCATGGAGCGTGTGGAGCCCCATGTCCACGTGTGTGGCATCACTGGGGAGGTTTGTGCAGTGCTCTGTGCTTGGGCTGGAGTTTCAGAGCCTTGTGAATTTAAATCCCCTACGTCTCATTTTCCAAGACCCAGCCTCTAACAGAGGGGCTCTTTCCCTGCAGGCTGAGGTTAATTGGCTTGTGCTTTTAAAAGGATAAAGCTGCGGAGACTCGGAGTCAGGGCTGTTCTCCAGATTTCCATTATAATCTACATTGCAGGAAAATAGCTTTCCTGATCAAATCATCTGTCCTCTCAGAGCAGAGGATAAAGAGCTGGTGATGTGGGAAATCTGCAGAGAGGGGAATCTGCAGTGTCTCTGCACGACCTTGCTGGACAAAGAGGAGAAAGAAGAGGCAAAGACTTTTCTCTGCTGTGAGGAAATGTGAGAGAGGTGCACAGCAGCAGTGAGCAGAATTAGGGCCATTCCTGAGCTTGGTGTTTTGCAGCTCTTGGGAAAAACAAATAGGAAAACTAGATGGTGCATGAGACTGGGAATTCTCAGGGAAATGATGTGAGTCCTGGGGCCAAGCCCAAAAAATGATTAAAACTTGTGGCACTCCTGGCCCTTGAAAACTGTCTGAACTTTGTCCAGGTCAAAGACAGGTCTCAAACACCTGTGGGAGAGAGGAAGCAAGAGGTGGCAGTGGGGCCTCCCCAGAGCCAGGACTGCTGTCTCAAGCTTGTAGCTCATTGCCCAGAAAGCCTGGAATATCACCTTTCCTTTCAGGGCTGGTGGATATTTCACAAAAGCAGCAGCAACCTGAAGGAAGACAAACCAAGAGTGAGGACGAGGACTGGGAAGAAGCACAGAGAGTTTTTCACCTCTTCATTCAGCAGCTGTGAAAAGGGAACAGCAAGATTCACTTCCCAGATTTGTCTACTTCAAAGTCTCAATTTTGATCTTTTTCTTTGATTTTTCGAACTCTTGACTCTGGTCAGTACCCTGTTCTCCAGGCAGCTTTCATCCCAGCAGAAACTGCAAGGAAAGCTTTTTCCCCAGCCACACACAACCCTCCTGGTCCTTTCAGCTCCCATCTCTAGGAATTCTCAGCATTGCACCTGAACATCCCTGTGGGTTCCCATCCCAGACCCAGCTCTCACAAGCACACAGCACCTTCTATACAACATCTTTTATGGCACAGGAAGAAAATTCACTCAGAGAAATTCACCTCACCATTGTATCTCTCCTAAAAATTCTTTTTTCTAAATTTCTAAAAATCCTATCAAGAAAATTTCTTTAGAAATGGACAGGAGCAAAACACACCCGAAAGCTCAAAGCCTGTGGTGAAATTGCTCATCTAGCTGGGTTTTTCCAGGCCCAGTTGTGATGGCTGCAACCCATTTCCCACGGAAAAGGAGGAGTGACTGGCAGTCTCCAAGTCTCTGGGAAGAAAACTGCATTACTCCATCCCCTGTGTGGAGATGGCCTTGGAAAAGAGGAGGATTCTTTGCATTCCGTGTGCAGAGGGCTGCAAAGCTCAGGGTCAAGTCTGCCTGGAGCAGCTTCCCTTGAAGTTTCTTTTCTGAGGCCACCAGTTCAGACTCACTAGAAAAGTGAGTGAAGTATTAAGAGTTCAAGGCTGGGCTGGATGGGGCTCTGAGAATGCCCCTGCCCATGGCAGAGGGCTTGGAATGAGCTGATCTTTAAGGTCCCTTCCAAACCAAAACATTCCATGATTCTATTCCATGGAAAGGGCCCCAGTTTTCCCTTCCCCTCTCGCTCTGACCTGGCGCACACCCAACAGCCGCATAAATCAGCACCAAGGCTGAAAAAGGTGAGCCAGGTGCTACAAGTGGGCAGAAAACCCTCCCCTCCTGAGCATCCCACTCACCTACTGACACCCAGAACTTTCCCTCACCTCCTCTCTGCTGCTCAGCACTCCAGGGAGCTGCAGTCCAAAGGCCAGCTCCACCCCATCCATCCTGTAAACCGTGCTTAGGACTGGGAGGAAAAACCAATGTTGGGATTTCTCCCTCTCCCATAGCCCTATATTCTCACTGCTGAGCTTCTGCCCATAAAGTTTACAAGATGTTTGCCACAGGGGTGATTTATATCAGAAAGGATGTTTGCCTATGGTAAATCACAGCCTGCTTCTTTGTTTTCTCCTGAAATTTCAATTACTGAAACAATTCTTTTATTTCTTGCTTTCCTGTATGTTTTTCTCATTTAGACAATGAGCACCACCGTTCAAGTTTGTTCCTGTGTGACTTAAGGTTTTATATGACCCTCATTTTGCCTTGATGCTTTATGCTCTGCCTGGGTGTATTTCTCTCTCTGTGTTCCCATTTTCTGCTTTGAGCTATTTTATAACACCTTGCTCCTGATGGAATTGCTGCTGCAGCTCCAGGTCAGGTTGTTTTGGGTTCAGGAACAGGACTGTGAGCTTTATGAAAGGTTACAGCTCTTTCCCCTCCACTGTGCATCACTTTCTGACCTGAACTGCCACGTTCCACCCCCGCTGGGAAAGGTGGTCAGGGCTAAAAAAGAGAATTTCCAGGGAGAGCAGTGCCAGGGAAGTTTAAGGCTGGTGTGCATTGCACACCTGGAGAAGAGGCTTGGTTATGCTGTGGAGACTTGGCTGCAGAGATTTACAGAGCAAAGGACTGCTGCAGACCCAAACCCTGACGGGGAAAGCTCTGCCTGTTCACTAGGGCTGATGCAGAATCCATACCAAACAGAATAATCCTTTTATCAGTTTCCTAACTTGTAAAACTACTTCCTTCTCCTGGCTGAGCAAGCTTAATAACCATGTCTGGGCCCTGGGTCAGCTGTAAAATCAAGAGTCTAACCTGCCTGACACGGAGATCAGCTGAGGTCAGCTCATGGTGCTGGTAGTGCCAGGATTGTGGGTTAGATCCCTGTGTGGACCATTCACTCTAGAGCTGGACTTGGTGATCCTTGTGGGTCCCTTCCAGCTCAGAATATCCTATAATTCCATGTCCAAGCCCAGCCTGATTGGTACCTAAGTGCTACTTTCTCTTTCTTAGTCCTTTTAAGATTTTACAGGGGCTCTGCCATCAGAGCTCTCCACTCTCACACCCATTTTTTGCATGGTTACTATGCAGCTTTGGAAAATTAAAACAAAACCAAAACCAAACCACCATTATTTTGGCCAAGAAATCAATTTGTTCTAATTATTGTGGTGCTTAACAATCCCTTCTCTGTTTTGGAGCATAACTCTGACCATAGCACACATCTTGGCCCCTTGCCTGCAGTTATTGTTGTCTGAGATAATGTTTATGATTGAGTTCAGTGAGTTGTGCATTTCCTTATCTTTCCACATGTCTGTGAATGCCAGTATTTGGAGTCAATCCAGCAGAATCCCAGGATGATTTTTCAGAGACAAGCCAACAAGAGAATATGAAAAGGGAAAATTATGGCAAGGGCGAGAATATGAAATTTCTTCTACAGATGCACCACGTTTGATAAACCCTGGGCATTGCAAGCTCTGAATTGTGGGGTCCAGAAAGAACCTAAACCAGACAAAAAAAATGTCCTGTGTGCACTGGGACATAATGGGAAATCTCCTTGTCCTGCTGTGTCCTCTCCACAGACACAGAAGAGTAGAAATAAGCTCTGTAAAAGAAACTTACTATTAATGAAGCAAATAATTCCGATGCAGTTGGATTTCTCATCAATTATGGAATATTGAAGTCATTTTGGAGGCAGGAACATCAGTGATTGTGGTTCTCTGAGCTGCTGTGCAAACTTCAGGATATTCTCAAATGATGTTCCCTATTCCATCAGCAAAGTGGGAATATTTGCTATCACCACGTGCAAAGTGCTTTGAGATCCTGGTGTGAAAGAAATGGAAGATGAGCAAAGCATCTTCCTCACTAAACTCCTTAGCCATGGTAATTCTACACGGTCATCATTCACAGGAAGAATGTTTTATTTGGGAAGGAATAATCACATCTTGCTGCCAAAACATGAAATCCAATTATGCTGTGAACTAAAGGCTGTTTTAAAGGGTTTATAATTTCTCAGCTTTATCCTCATCAGGCTATAGAGTGGGTTTTCTTCCCTTCTTTCCAGCACTTTTAAAAGGGCTTAGTCCCTTCTTTTCCCATTTCCATCTTGCCCAAGTGCCAAATTTCCCTTTTCTATGACAGAGTTAACAATTGGACTTTGCTTGGGGTTTTGCCTCACACCTTCAATATTTCCTCCCAAAAATCAAGGCAGACCTATGAGCCCTGCTCTGCTTTTATTGCTTCCCACTGAACATGAAATGCAAAACCATGGGAGTGTTGAAATTGGGGTTTTCTGCCTGTTTTGTCCTCTTGAAGAGATTTGTGGCTAAACTTTGGATCCAGTCCCTGTAAAATATCCATCCATGGGGAAATACTTTTTTAAAGCAGTCATTTAAAGAAGTTGTGCTTCCTTTCTTTTCCTGCACTTCCTTTTTCCTTTCCCCTTTCCCTTTTCTATTTCCTTCTGTCTTGAGCAATAAATAGTGTAGCTCCCTAAGAATGGAAATTTTGTGTTTATGGTGTGTTAAACTCCTCCCTATCCCTGACTTTAAAACAGAAGGATTAAAGGCTCATCAGGACTGAGAATTTAAAGGCAGGAAAATGGGGTTTCTTCCTGTTGCTGCCACAGATTTTTATTACAAACACAGGTGTGGGAAACATACGGAGCAAAGGTGCTCCTTGAGGTGAGACAAGAAGGGAGATGGGGTCAGGGTGGGATTTGGTAAAATTCTGCTGCTCTAGAGAAGGATTTGTCAGACGTGAGAGGAAAGGGTCTCATCAGTGAATAAAGAATGTTGTTTTAAAGAATGGTTCAGGATAAGAAACTGCCTTGGTGGCACTGGTGTGTTTAGAGAGGTTGGCAAGGAGGTGATGGCAGTGGTGGGGCTGCCATCCTCAGGGGCTGAAGGAATACATTTGTCAGGAACTAATTAGCTGGAAATGACCCTGCCTTGCTGTCTTTCCACCTCTTTACAGCCCTAATTTCCAGTGACTGAGGAAGTCCCTTGCTGGGTTAAGTCTCCCTCTATTAAACCTTGTCTGTGTAGATTGTGAATCCTCTCAACCAGGCTGAGCCTAAGCTCAGGACTGCAGTGGAGTGTCACAGGTGCAGCCAGACCTAGTTCCAGTTCCAGGCAGCTGCAGGAGAGCCCAAAACCAGCCCTGTCAGCAGGGACAGATGTGCACTGGGCTGGATATTCGACAGCTGTGCCTTGTGGAGTCCAGCTGCCTTTTCCCTTTGAATGAAATGGGGAGCTCCTGACCCCCAAACCGGGTCTGAATCCAATGTTCAGAGATCCCAGGACTACTGAAGACACTCCTATGCCTTCTGTTGGAATCTAGGGCATAGAGAATGTTTCTCTGCCTGTTTTAAGAAACTCTGACCCTCAGCAGAACTCTGCTTTTAACCTTCGTCCCTGGGAAAAATTGCCAAACCTTTGGGATGAGTTAGAGCACACAGATAGTAATATGTAGTAGTCCATCACAGAGTGTATCACAGAGTGAAGAATTTAGGGTTTTAGGATTTTAATATGAGAGTGAATAGGAGACAGGATGGAGGATTTTGGGTGTTGTCCCTTCTTCCTTCTTGTCCCTCTTCAGCTCCATTTCCTGTAGTACTGGTGGTAGAAGATTATTGGTTAGTGTGAGTAGTAATGTCGAAGTTACGTGCATAGATCAGTAGAAGTTATTGGTAGAAAAGTAGAAACAAAGTATGTATTAGAAAGTAATTGGGATAAACAGCTTTAAAAGACCTTGGTTTGGGGACATTTTGTCCATTTTGTGCCTCACTTCTCGCACGCTGAGTCTGGTGTGCAGACGGTGTACTGAACTTAAGATAAGATAAAAATAAACAAAACCCTAAAAACCTAGAGAAAGAGAGTCCTACATGTTCTTCACCTTTAAAAAAGAACTCAGCAAGAAAACCCCCTCCAAAGGGCCCAGGAGGTTGGGTTTCCATCCTTGTTAAGACCAAAAAACCCAACACCTTCAGCTACAGAAAGCTCTGGCTTCTCCTGATCCTGCAGTTGCAGTAGCCCGGCCTGAATCCCATGACAGTTGGAAAGCTCAGGATGGATGAGCTACTTGCCTTTCCTCCCTGATTCCTTGATTCATTAGTTAATGTCTGAAAAGCACTTTGGAGCTCAAGAGTGTTAAGTGCTATTATTATTAGAGACCTTTCATATGAATGTTGATTGAAAAAGATAATTGTTACCTTTCTACCTTTCATTCCTTTTTAAAATTTTTTTTTTTTACATTTTTATTAAAGAGAACAGTAACTGGCTTCCCCAAGAAGTGGAAAGGAAGAGCTGGATGTGCTACTGACACAGGAGATGATGGTGTGGTCCTGGTGGAGGACACTAAGAATGGAAAAAAAAAAAAAAAAGGAAAAACAGGATGTGGGCTTCCATCTACCAATGTCCAGAGGACGTAACAGAATTTATGGAACAGGTCTTCTACTGTTTGCACATGCCAGGCCATTTCAGTTCCTCTTAGATGAAAGAGAAGGAATGATTTGGTCATGTTTTGGAAATTGGTTCAGCTGCCCTCTCGCAGGCATTGTGTCCTAGGGTGTCCAGGCTGGGGTGTCCTGTCTGACACAGCAGGGAATGGATGTGTTGGATGTCTTGTTCCCTGCCAGGCAGCCCTGCCTGGATGTCTCCCAAACTCCAGCTCCACAGAACAAGACATCTTTATCAAACCAAGTCCAAAATGGCTGATGTTGCACCTACTTCAAAGACAAAGTCAGCACTGAAGTGTTTGTTTGTTTGTTCCCTTGTTCCTTAGGTCCTCAGACCAACAGATAAAAATCAGGGCAGGGGCCCAAAGACTCTCCAGCCTCCAAATCCATGGATATTTCTGAGCTTGGCTGGGTGGCACCTTCAGGGAACCAAATTTAACTGGCACTGGGTCTTGGATGGTGGTGGACTACAGACCTCTTAAGGTCTTTTACATTCTGAATTATTCTGTGATTCTTAGCTCGGGAAGACAAATTGGACCTCTGAGTACCCATCCCTTCCTGCTGGCTGTAAAGGGAAACAAGTGAAGGGCTAACTCAGACAGAGGGATCTACACCAGAGGTGTGTGAGGTTGTGGGTTTATCATCATGCAACCAAGTCTGAATATCTTTTTACAGCTGTAAATCAAGACAGGCTTGTAAGTGGGAGAGTGGAAAGCAGGGCTTGCTACCAGTGATGGTTGAATCACCCCCAGGGGGTCTTTCTCCACCAAGAGTTTGGATAAATAAAGTCCTATTTTTGCATGGAGGAAAAAGGAGGAAAATAATCCATCCACTGTCTTCTGCCTCTAGGAAGTTTTGCTGTGATGGGTTTGAAGGATTTGAAGGATCTAACTTGAACCTTTAGGCAGAAAATCCTGAGTTTGCTTGAGTTGTATCTGTCCAGTGGTTCCCTGACCTTCCTGGATGCACAAATGGCTGTTCTGACCCACCTGAACCCACGGGAAGGTGAACTCTGAGACCTGGAACACGCTCAGCCATGGAAGAAAAGCAGATACCCCCTGGGGATCTGCAGCTGGGAATCCCCAGCCCACAGAAGGAAAGAGGAAAGTTCCTCCAGGGCACCATCCAGTTCCAGTTTGGCACACTGGGAACAAGCCTGACTGCCGGGGTCAGTTGCATCCGTGTCTCGTCTGACTCCACATCGTGATCTTCTTCACCCCACATGATATTTCCATGGAAAGAAGCAGAAGTGACCCAAAACAGAGGCCGTGATGCTCTTTGCACGGATTCTCATTCCATGGGGACCAAGACTCTCAGTCCAGTCTCCTGAGAGGGGCAGAACAGATCCCTGTTCTGGGATCATGGGAACAGCCAGGCCTCTCCTGGCTCTAGGCCAGCTGGGACCAACCACAGGCACAGTGCAAAACTGGTGTTTGGAGAGAGGCAAAGAGCAGGGCTCTTCCCCTGGAGCCCTAGAGCCACTTTTACCCTGGATCCCTGACAGCAGCATCATCCTCCCTTTTTCCAGCTCCGTTTCCCCTCTGATGCCTCCACCAGGTTGGAACTCACCTTTCAGTCTCCCACCTGGAAGCAAGAAATAAAGTGAAAAACCTGTTTCACTTCCCACTGATGGTCCCTGCCCAGATCCTTTCACTTGGGGCTAATTGGACCCAGAGATGCTCATTTTGCACAGCTGTGGAGTAAAATCATTTACACAGACCAAAGATATTGCTCTCACAAAATAAAATAAATTTGCCAAACTGTTATTGCCCTATCTTCCCATTTTTATCGAGCTGGGGTTGCATTAACATTAATGAGATGTTAAAGGAGAAGGGAAAAAAAAAAAAAAAAGAAAGAAAGAAAGTCTTCCTGAGCAAATAATAACTACTCAGTCATAATTCAGAAGAAAATTATGGCTCTGTAACATGTTTGAAACTTTCCACTGTATTTCACTCCTGCTTTTGCTAAATTATGTGCAAATGATGGAAGTCCATACATACACATGAACGTGCTTTGTAAAGTTGAAATGTTTTCTTTGCCTGGAAATGATTTCTTCTTCCAGTGACTCTCTATCTTGTTTCTTTCTCCTGTTCTCTTTCTGTCCCTGCAGTGCAGATGAGGGGAAATTCTTCTTTCTTCCAAGTTCTAGCCTTGTTTAACTGAGACAAAGAACTCATTTCATGACTCAGTGGAAGGGACATAACAGAGATTCCTGGACAACAGAAGAATAATCCCAGAAATCCAGATCTCATTGCATTGCTGTTTTTGTTGAGACTGGAAAATGGCAACACCACTCAGTTGAACTCTATCAATTTTTCTTCTCTGCATCATGGGGTTGTCATTCTGACCCAGAAAAGCTTTGGTTTATTTTCAGTCTATATGGCTATTTTCCTGTTGTCCTCCAGGTTCTCAATCACCTGCAAAATACAGAGTGAAGCAGCGAAAGCTGCAGGTGTAAAGAGAAAATTGTCAGTTGTTTTGGACTTTCTCGATGAAGAGTCTTAGGGGGAGTTATTCCAGTGTTATGGATGGGCTCAGCTTGTGCACATCACACCGGGGACCTGACAAAGCGTTCTGAGAGCGGGCAGCCAAAACCAGAGGTAATTCCCACCTTTCCTGCTTCAGAAAAACTCACTGACAGCACCTGATCTGCAGAAGAGCTGCTGAGACAGACACCTCAATGATGTGTCTGTGCCTGTTTCAGTAAAACATGGGTGGCTGCTCAAAAACACGCGGCGTTTTTCCCTTAGGCTGCAGGCTGTGTCTGGGTGTGTGTTCCATTGCCATCTGTCAGAGCTGGGGCAGGATCTGCTGCTCTTTGGGCACTTTTCTTTATTTCTTCCACACCAATCCTCCCTCCAGGAGATATCTGCTGTTAATGAGCCAGTAATTATTAATTATCTTCTGTTCATGGCCATTGAGTGTCCCTGCATGGCTGATAAAATTCCATCATCCCATTGGGAGATGCCCCGCCCAGGGGAGGAGCCAAGCATTCCTGCCTGGATAGAATCTGAGGCTTGGAGCAGCACAGGCAGCCTTCTCCCACTACATTCCCAGGGATCAGCCTTTTCCCACTGCATTCCCAGAGCAGCAGCCTTTTCCCACTGCATTCCCAGGGATCAGCCTTTTCTCACTGCATTCCCAGAGGAGCAGCCTTTTCCCACTGCATTCCCAGAGGAGCAGCCTTTTCCCACTGCATTCCCAGAGGAAGAGCAGGCCCAGCTCCAGCAGCCCTGGAGCTCCAGAGGAAAACTCCCCCCTTGTACAGGATCAGAGCTGCAGCAGAGCCACATCTGTCACTGCAGGAGGAGTGACACCATGGCATGGCACTGCCACCAACACCCTAAGCCACAGGTGCCAGCTCCTGCTCACACTCTGGCAGTGGTTTTTTTTCTTTTTTTTGTACTATTGCATTCGTATTTTTAATTTTCCTAGTAAAAAACTGCTATTCTGACTCCCATAACTTTGCCTGAGAGCCCCTTAATTTCAAAATTATAATAATTCAGAGAGAGAGTGTTTACATTTTCCATTTCAGGGGAGGCTCCTGCCTTCCTTAGCGGGCACCTGTCTTTTCAAATCGAGACAGATTTGTAGCGAGAAAATAAAAGAGTCCAAGCTGGGATTTCCCCTTCTCCCAGGAAAAGAAAAACAAAAACAAACTCAGAAAACCTCATGGCAAATTCTTTCTCAGGGAAATCAGTTTGGTCTATTCTCTTGGGACAAGGGAAGCCTCAACACAACATCTCCTGTTCACCTGGCTTGTGGTCTTTGGTTACCTCTTCCTGCCACGGTTTCTGTGTGGTTTTGGAGGCCAGGGAAGGTGGAAATACCTCAGGAACACTCATCCTTTTGGGGACAGAAAAACAGAGCAGCCCCATATCAGAGATGTGCCTTGCATTTACCCCCAGGAGCTGAAGAAACCCTTCCAGCCCATGCAACCCACGGCTCACCAGGAGACAGATACGAAGCTTTGTTTGGGAAAATCACACACTGATCACGTTCCACAGTAATAATTCCCCTATTTAGTCTTCTGCAACCCACAGAACTTACCTCTAAATGTGAATAACCAGTAACTCAGGCTGCTGCATGGAGCACATGATGCTCTGGAACTGTTTGAAACTCCATTTAAAGCCTGAGAAAGCAGTCTTGGTTTCCTTGTGAAAGTTAAATTTTAGCCCATGATGTCTTCCTGGGCTTTGAGCACAGATTTGTCCTGGACTGAGCCTCAGGGCTCCTCAGAAATTTTGGAATTTGCTCCCATTCCTGCTACAAATGAAGTTGACTGAAAGCATAATCCTATTCTACCTCATTTTATACAAACTATCTTTTGTTTTCATTTATCCAAAGCCTCCGCTTGAGACCTCTGGCCAGATGCACTCCAGACCAGAGGCCACGGGTTCATTCTCAACTTCTTCATTTTTTAATAAACTTCTCAGTAAGCCTCACCTCTGTTTCAAAGCTGGCTACAACATCTCTGAGCCCTGGGGCTTTGCAGAGCTTTGGGTTTCCAAATGAAAGCCTAATGCTGGCTCATTGTTCCACAACCCCTGCTCCAGCCTGACCTAAGCCCCAAAGCCTAGGATGCAAGGCAGTGTCAGGATTACTCCTGCGTTTGGCAGGGAAAACGCATCTGCAAAGAACAATTAACACTTTGTTAATGTGCCAAGGAACAGACTGATCTGCGTGCTGGCCAAAGGCAACAGAGCAACTGCTGTTTACCTTGATGTGTCTGCGCTGCTGTGGAGCAGCTCTGATAGCAGAGCTTAGTCCCAGCCTTAAAGCACAGTGACAGATGAGAGGTCCTCCTCTAATTTCCCGTCCTCTCCATTAGCAGGGAATGCAGATAAAGCCAGCAGCAGAACCCTGCAGTCCCGGCTCCTACCTGGCAGATAATAATGCAAATTACAGCGACAAAAGTGGCAAAAATCCGCGGCAGGAAAGTAGATGAATAGGGCTGATCTCGGCTCGGTGGGACAGCACCAAATGCCACTCCTAAGGGAGGCTCAGGTTCTGCTCAGATCTCTGCTGCTTTCCCCAGTCATTAACATTCATTCCCATCTGGGATTGCAGGCTGCCATCGGAGCCCTGGGATGCTGCTGTCACCAAATGTGACACAATACCTCATCAGAGAATAAAGAAGGTTTTGCAAGTCTCTCAAAACTATTTCTGCCTTCGTGCTCTGCATCCTGTGCCGGGCTGGGAGAGTTGAAAGGAGGCTGATACTTAGGGCAGATCCCAGATTAGGGTCAGCAGATCTCTGCACCAGCATCCGGCATCCCACTCCACACCAGCATCCTGCTTCCAGTCCCTCCCATAAACTCTTCTTCATCCGGACAATTTAATACCAAACAGGGAATATTCAACTCAGACCAGCCCAATTTCCCTGCTGCCTTCTTTTTACCCCAGGCTGTTGCTTTCCTGCCACTCTGGGATTGTTCCCTCCGAGGGTTGCACCCACTGTGCCTCTGGATAATTGAGTGACTCCTGGAGGCAGAGGGGCCAGTCCTGTCCTGCTGGCTCCGTGGTGGGATTGCTCTGCCCTCAGCAGGAATCACTGCCTTGGCTCCTCTGTCTTTTCATTTTGGCTCAGGCCCTCCCTGCCAAACCTCGGAGCTGGGGAGAGGCAGTGATTGATCGGGGGAAATTTCACCGGCGAAGATGCAGCCCTACAACCTTCACTCAAGATGGAATGGAAGTCACCAGGATAATAAAGATGGATAGGTGGATAGACAGACGGACAGATATGGAGATAGACAGATAGATAGATAGATGATAGCTTGAATTCTGTATGTTAAAATTGTGGACAATCTGTCACCCAGCCTCCCCTCCCTTTTATATCCCTCCCCTTTCTTAAATTACGCCTATTTCTCTGGTGAAATTTATTGCAATGTAAGAAATAATGACTTTTTAAAGATATTTTTTACTTTTTATGCAGAGGTGTGAGGGCTCCCTGAAAACAAATGGATGAAGATGTGAAAGCTTATTGGATTGTCACGTCGGATACATTATCCCCAGGGCTCTGAATGAAGAATTAGACCATGGAGATCTTATTTGACATTAGATGTTTCAATTTCTCCAAGAACATTAGGCATGTTGGATTCAGCACTGAATTCAATAATAAACAACAAG
This sequence comes from Dicaeum eximium, assembly GCA_013396995.1. Taxonomy (NCBI): domain Eukaryota; kingdom Metazoa; phylum Chordata; class Aves; order Passeriformes; family Dicaeidae; genus Dicaeum; species Dicaeum eximium. Next base: position 26,032 of record VWZP01009983.1, read on the forward strand.
CGTTGACCCTCCCCCCGTCCCCTTTTACCCCTTAGCATTTTAAGTCCGAGACATGCTATTAAGATTTATTTTACATTTTTATTATTGCGCTCACAAGGAAAGGGAGATCATATTTGCATAATTCATTTTTATACAAACCTCTCTGTATTACTTACAGCTGCTGATTCTCCCCCCCTCTAATATATGTGTTTATGTGGCAGTAAAACAATGACATTGGAACAACACACTGGGAATTATTTACTCCCAACCCTGCAGGTATTGCTGTCTATTTATTAACCCCTGGGAATTATTTGGATGGAAATCCCTTTGGATAATGCTCATCAAGAGGCTGAGGTGATGCAGTCTGTTCCTAGAGAGAAGGCAGGAGTTTAACAACAGCCCCTCTCAGGGTGGTCAGTGAGTGGCCACTTGGCCACGGAAGCAGTTTGGGCATTTTTAGGGCTGGATCTGGCAGGGATCACCGTGCTGGGTGCAGGATGAGTGCTGGGACAGGTTCCCTGGGGTGCTGAACGTGGGGGTGGGCACTGGATCCCCCAGCTTGGTGCAGAATTCAGAGCTTTCCCCACGGATTTCTCCCTACCCTCTGGACCAGACCACCCCAGCCCCAGGCACTGCCCTGCTGAGCCTCACCAGACACAAATCCAGGTTCTCCACCTCGACTCCCAAGAGCTGCTCAGACCTTCCCTTGTCAGACTATTCTGTTCTCTAGGAGCTCTCCTGGTCCTTTCCCAAGGGAGATGCCCCACTCCCCCAGACACCCAGGGAGCTGCACCCCAAACTCCCTCTTTTTTTCTTTTTTCTGTATTTTCACCCTCTGCACTCACTGGTGGTGCTGGTTGAAGGTGGTTGTCATGGAAACTCCCCTTTTCTGCTAATTCTGCAGGATTTCTTTCTACGGCATCGATCTGTGAACGTGCCTCCTTTTCTTGTTCACCCTTTAAAATAACAGCTATTGGGAATATTTGAGGAATGTAAAATTTGCCAGGCTAGGGGGCTTCGCGGAGTGGTTGATATTGAAATTATATCTACAGCCAATAGCTGCACCCTCCAGCTGCTTTCAAAAGCAGCCCAAGAAATCTCAAGGAGCAAGAATTTACCAACCAAAAGGTTTTTCCTTCATCCCAGCTGCAGCAGTGATGGGTTCTGCCCCTTGTACCTGTCCAACGTATGGAAATTCCCACTTTTTTCCTCCTTCACAGCCAAGTCCTCCTCTGAGACCTATATTCATGGTATTTTTGACATCCTGGCACAGCATCTCCCACATTTTAGTTATGGAGAAACCAAACTCAGCATTTAGTTTTTCACTTTACCATTGCTCCACTCATTTGGGAAGAGCCTTCAACTTCCCTGTAATACTCGGAATAAAATCCGTGATCACTTTATTATCTGCCTTTAATCACTTTAATTTAAATTGATTAATATCACTTTATTATCTTATTTAGATACCTTCTTCTAGTCTCTAAAACATCTTTCCTGATGGTTTCCAGGGTCTTTGTCTGCTTGTGAGTGTGTCTGGTGAAGAGGGATAGCTCTTTTTGACAAGTGATCCACTCATTTCACAGAAATTTCCAGGAAACATAAAAAGGAAGAAGAAAACTGGGTTTTTGACCTTTCTCTTTTAAAAGACCCACAGATGAGGGATCTGCCCAAAAGCAGGAGAATCATGTTATTAAATTATTCCATCAGGGGCGTGGCAGAGGGATCTGGATTTCTTCACTAAAGGAAATTCAATCTTAAAATCTCCAGCTTGTTTCTCTTTCCTAAAAACATGGGTGGCCATTTTTAGGCTGCCATCAGAGTCCCTGAAGGTGAACACATATTTTCTGTGGTGTTTGAGGTCAGGGGAACAATGAGGAGCAGGGACTATCTGCACTCCAACATGCTGGATTTAATGACACTTCCATCAGGGAAGGCTCCCCAGAGCGTTCCTCACAGCTCTCCTGAAGTCAAATTGAAAATTTATTCACCCAGCCAGGGATTTATCTCACCTACCCTCTCCTATTTCAGTGCAAGCATCACCCTCTGAGCCAGCTGTCTGGATGCTCTTTATAATCAGGGGAGAGAGATGGGCACTTCCAGAATGAGATTTGTCTGCCCTGATTTCGACAGCTCTGTCTCCAGACGAGATGCTCTGAACAGCAGCAGGGCACGTTTCTCTCCAAGAGTGATAAAAGGGCTTAGCAATGCTGTCAAAATCCTGTTACAGGACAAAGGGAAGACCATCTATCTGAGCTAAAAATTTATTCTTAAACCAATAAGTGTTTTAGAGTCTAATAGTTCAAGTTATCCAATTAGTACAGTAAAACTTCATTAATGATGTTGCTAAAACTGCTGTACAGAGACAGTCCTACCTTCCCAGTGTCCATCCCCCACCTCTGCTGTCCTGCTTACCCTGCCAGTGTTCCTCTCATCCCAAAGTGCACAGATCCAATGCTTCTCCATGGAGAAGGAGCAGGGAGAATTAAAAGTGTTTTAGGTTGTGAGATGTAGCTGGGTGTGTGCATTCTATTGCAGTGGGGCAGGATCTGCTGTTCTTTGGGCACTTTTCTTTATCTCTTCCACACCCATCCTCCCTCCAGGAGATANACTGCATTCCCAGAGGAGCAGCCTCTTCTCCTCTGCATTCCCAGAGGAAGAGCAGGCCCAGCTCCAGCAGCCCTGGAGCTTCAGAGGAAAACTCCCCCCTTGTGCAGGATCAGAGCTGCAGCAGAGCCACATCTGTCACTGCAGGAGGAGTGACACCATGGGATGGCACTGCCACCAACACCCTGAGCCACAGGGGACAGCTCCTGCTCACACTCTGGCAGTGGTTTTGGTTTTTTTTCGTTTGTACTATTGCGTTTGTATTTTTAATTTTCCTAGTAAAGAACTGCTATTCCTAATCCCATATCTTTGCCTGAGAGCCCCTTAATTTAAAAAATATAATTCAGAAGGAGGTGGTTTACATTTTCCACTTCAAGGGAGGCTCCTGCCTTCCTTAGCAGACACCTGTCCTGTCAAACCAAGACAAAAAGCCATCACCACCCTGAGCTCTCCCCTAACAGGGGTGTGATGATCATGCTGGGGTTTTTTCTCCTCATTCTTGGTTTGTCCATCCCTCTGTCCCCACCCAGGGCTGGGGTTTAGTGGGCAGTGGCCATGGGGGTGCTCCAGTGCTGAGCTCAGGCACCAGACCCTTATCCATGGGACATTTGTGGTCACAGGGACACCCAGCTCTGAGTACAGCAAGTTTAGAGACATCCTGAGCTCCCCCAGTCAGGTCAGCTCAAAGCCTGTGGTCTTTCACTATCACTGGCTAAAATCACATTAGTTGGGCTGCAAAGGACAGCACAGAGATGTCCCAGGGTGTGTATCCAGTGTTATTCCCAGTGGCATTAGCCACAGGGCACTGACCTCTTCTTGTTCATGGCCACTGTCCCATTCTCTCCACGGCATCTCCAGCCTTAAATGTGCCCCAGCCATTTCTTCTCCATGTTTTTTTTCCCACTGAGTCGTGAAATAAATCGAGTTTAAATCAGGTTTCAAGTGACCCGTGGCAGCCTTTGCTCCAACCCCATCAGGGTCAATAGAGAAAGTTCTCATGTCAGAGTTAGATGAAGTTGCTCTGCAAGAGAAGCATTTTCGTGGAAAACCTGTCCAGCTTGATACTAATGGTGAAGTAAGAAATTTCTGAAGTTGATTCTCAACCCTTTACACTCAGCAACTGTTACAAGGAGAGGTTTCAGGCGCCTTCGTGAGCATTTATCTCCTGGCACAAAAGAGAGGTCAGAATCCAGTGTTAGCTCCACTTATCTGTCACCAGCATTGATGGGAAGCCTCCTATTCCCCCAGCACACGGAATTTCATTTCAGGGACACGGGATTTTAGAAAGTATTACACCAGAGTTTGATCCTACCTTGTTTCAGAGCATGTAGAGATGTGCCTTCAGCTTTGAAGGGAAAAGGAGAAGGCACTTAATCAATAGCCATGTGAGTGATAAGCACATAAAAAAGATGAGCTTGGCCAGCCTGTATAATCATCAGTAGGACCAGATGGGAAATGTATTATTCAGGAAGAAAGATGACCACGGTGGGGATGGTTTTTATGAGGGTCAAGACTGCTTAAGGAGTACTCAGTTATCTCATGAAGCCTCTTACCTGGAGCATTCACAGCTCTTTATTAGGATGAGGAGGGAAATAGCAATGAATATTTTTGGCTGTGTCCTGGAGAGGACAGAAACAGAATATTTTGACTTCGAGAATCTCCTGTCCAAAGTATAGAAGAGGTCAGAAAAAGGTTATTTTTTTACTTCCAAAATCTCCTGTCCAGAACACAGGAAAGGTCAGAAAACAGGTTGTTTTAACTTTCAAAATCTCCTGTCCAGAGCATTCACACATGCAGAGGCCTTAAAGATAATGCAATAAGAATTTTTTTCCTTTTTAATTTTTTTTCTCTCCCATGACAAACACTTTTACACTGATGCAGTGTTGCTATAGAACTGGAATCAAACAGGCTGAAATCTTTAACCTACTCTCAAAGAGCCTTTTCTTCATCCACCAACGCCAGCAGCTTCTTGTCAGGTTTAAACCTGCCTGACTTTAGTCTTGCTGCAGCTGTGCAGTGCTGAGAGAAGAGGAATGCTCAGGATACACTTCCAGCTCCAGCTGTGCTCCTTGAAGTGGTTACAACTCCCAAAGGCACCTGCAGCTCTTGATCACCTTCCTCCTGCTTCCTCCAGCCGACCAGCCCCAGTGCTGGTGCTGCTCCTTCCCAGCTCCCTGCGTTTGATACCAACTGCAGTAGCAGAAATGTACTTTTGGAAGTGTTTTCAAAGCAGCCTGGCTCACTTTGGCTGTGACAGGCTGGGGAGCAGGATCACAGACAGCTGGGGGCAGCCAGGGCCTCTTGGACACCAACAAGGTGATGACAGCCTCCAGCTGAGAGCATGGCAGAGGCAGGGCTCTCTTCAGACCATTCAGAGGGATGATTATTCCAGACAGAGAGAATTAAATAGTGCAGGGCTGTTTAACCAGCTCCCTTCTGTACCAAATCCATGTCGTCGTTTAAAAAAAAAAAAATTAAAGTACGTAATTGTAGTTATGGTATTTTATAAGTTTCTTGGATGCAGACTTGCTGAGTTTTTCCTTCCATGGGAAAGCTCACTTCTAAGCACAGATTTCTGTAAACATATCTCTTTGTGTGTGTGTTCAAGCACACAAGATGGTGTTTGGCTGCCCTGTCTCCCACATGGAGGATGGGAGCCTTCCTTCCTCAACCTATGATACAGAGAAATGTTATGTCTCTGACTTTGTAAGCATTTTCTGTCATTCAAGCAGTTTGTGTACTGAACTGTTGGAATCCAGGGCACAGAGAATGTCTCTCTGCCTGGTTTTGCCCTGACCCTCAGCAGAACTCTGCTTTTAACCTTCATCCCTGGAAAAAGTTACCAAAGCTCTGGGATGAGTTAGAGCACACAGGTAGTAGTATGTAATAGAAGTAGTTTATCACAGAGTGAAGAATTTAGGGTTTTAGGATTTTAATATGAGAGTGAATAGGAGACAAGATGGAGGATTTTGGGTGTTGTCCCTTCTTCCTTCTTGTCCCTCTTCAGCTCCATTTTCTGTAGCACTGGTGANCTGAACATGAAGACAAAAAAACGTTAGCTCAGAACCTGGGCACATGTAGCCCAAATTCCTTCTGAACAATGGAGTCATTTTAATAAATCACATAAGCCTTCTGATATTGGAGTCAAAAAGTCCTGATTCACCCCCGTCGGGAAGCAACCACAATACATAATCACTCCAGTAGTCATAGTGAGAATCATGGAATTATGGAATCGTGGAATGGTTTGGCTTGGAAGGGACCTTAAAGATCATCTCATTCCAACCCCCTCCTATAAGCAGGGACACCTTCCACTATCCCAGGTTGCTCCAAACCCTGTCCAACCTGGCCTGGGACACTTCCAGGGATGGAGCATAAGAGCCAGGGACACTGATTACATTTCACAGTTGGTACACCACAAGAAAATTTTTATTCCAGAACTTAATCTGGAGCAGGCTGAGCAAACCAGCTCATTCAGACCAATGGCTTTATCCCCTGGAAGGAACAAGGGCTGTGTGATAAAGCCACCCAAGTGTCCTCTCAAATCCTCTCATTGCCAGAGGTCATTCAAGGCCCAGAAAAGCCAAACAGAGCCCCTTGAATTGCCATTCTCATGGCTGGTCTCTCCCCAGAGTGGAGGTTGTGGTGACAGAATTAATGTGGTTCTAAAGGTAATTTGAAAGCGTCAAGAGAAGGAAATTATCACATGAAAATGCAAATCGTGCCTTATCTGGGCTGTTCCATGGCTGCTATGATTCATCATCATTTCTTCATCTGTTTTACTTCTTTTCCAGGTGAGTTCTCAATTAAAAAATAAAAAAAAAAAAGGAAAGAAGTAGTGGTAGAGTGTAGAGCTTCAATTGCCAGGAAAGATTTATGGCTCCTTTTATCTGAACGTGAAACATCCTTCAACAGGGCAGGAATATTAAACATTTCAAATCACCATCGATCATTCAGCCCTGTCTCTGATGGTGGCCACACATTCCTCACACACAGCACAGGTAGCTCTGCCTCGTCCCCCAGGTTTAGAGGAGCAGCATCCTCCCACCATCTTTCCATACTGGACCAGGGGTGTAAAGCTGTATTTACACCTCAAATCCCACTGAAGCTGCACTAATCCACCCTAGCAGAAGATCCACAGTGCTGTTCTCCACATTCCTCCTACATGACCTCCTTCTTTAATGCAAGCCATGATGAATTGGGGTCACATCATCCCAGCAAACATCATTTCCTGAGGGGTGTGTATGGGATCTACTGACCTGGCCCATTTTACGTTGGCTGCTGATGGGTGTGAGGTACAAGGAAAGGGAAGCAGGGTCTGATTGCTCCCAAAAGAAGGGAGAATCATCAGAAGGTAAATTCAACATAACTGGATGGAGGCACTTCACACACAGAAGTTCACCTCTGACATTCCTTGTCTTAGGATGCTGTGGTTGCTGAGCATACAAATGGTTCAAAACTTAAGGAAACTGGTGAAATAGAAACATAGAAAGGGCATTAAACATGAAAATATCATTTCAAGCCTTTTATTCCCAGAAGGCAACAAAATGTAAAAATGCCATCATGTACCACCCTCATTTTTTTTTCTATCTTCTATTTTCCTTCAGTCATTTTTGGAGACAGGACACAACTCCATGGACTGAGAACATCTATATTCTCTCTATAGACTTGGATATCCTGTGGTGACCTGCCAGTCCAGCATGTCTGAGAGTGGGAAACAAGGCTGCCAAAACCTCCCTCCAGCTGTCTTTCACCTCTGCAGTCCAGACCAGGAACTGCCCAGGCAGAAAACCAGCCCTGTGGATACTGTGACATCTCCCCCCAAGTAATTCTGACACATTTTTCCAAACATTTTCTAAGGGACAAAGACAGCCCATCAGACAGACATCAGGGCTCCCAGCACTGCCCCTCTGAGCAGACACAGCACTGACCCAGGAGCAAGGACACTTTGGGGAAGGGGCTCTGAGGGTTGGATCTCAGGGAATTATGAAAATCTGAATGGTCAGCAGACTGAGCAGGAGATTTCACCTCAAGCTGATAAAGCATTGGGGTCATGCCCTGCCTGCACCAGAACTGTGGATTCTTACAGGATGCAATCTGCCCCTGGCAGTGCTGAATTTTACTTTTCCTGCCTTTTTGGCCAAATTATGGAAACTGGGATGAAAGATAAAGAACAAAATTAGCACAGTGGAACTGTCAGTTCAGGAGTTGGACTTGATGCTCCCTCTGGGTCCCTTCTAACTCAGGATATTCTATGATTCTGTGATTTATATTACACCCTGCAGCATAAATACTTTCAGTTTTCATTTGGAAGTGACAAAGAATCACAGAATGGTTTGGGTTGGGAGGGTCCTTAAAGCTCATCCGATTCCAACCCCCCTGCCACGTGCTGGGACACCTTCCACTGGACCAGGCTGCTCCAAATCCCATCCAGCCTGGCCTTGGACACTTCCATGGTGTAACAGAGGTTAGCTGGAGTATCCACACCTGCTGAGGATAATGCTCACAAAGGCAGAGCCTCCAAATGCAAGGTTTTAAGAAACAACAGTTCCGTGGAGATTATGCAAAGGAAAACACCCCATAATTATATGGAAGGACAGCACAGCACTATGGAATCATCCTGTGCATTTCTGTGTGTTCATTGATTGGCTGTCACCCGTCAGGTACCCACACAGAACAAAGATAAACAGCATTAACCCATCCAGGTGCACGGTGCCAGTAAATGCAGCACTTACAGGCAGTTAATCTGCATTTGCCATTGGTGGTTGACATTGCAGATCGTGTGTGATATGCACAGATAAATGGCAATTAAGCATCAATACCTTCAGATCCCAGAGCAGGGCCAGAAAGGAAAGCTTTGCCATTATCTCCACCCTGCACTGTGAGCGTATCCATATCCAGCACCACTTAGGAACCACTCCAACAAGTGATCATCTTAACAGGGTCAGCACCTTTCCTCCCCAGGACCCTGTAACAAACTTAGCATCAGCTCCTAACTAATTGAATTGGAGCATGATCAACAGCCTAATTGAAGACTGCCTCGCATCCATTTCAAGCTCATAGGATTTCCCAATTTGCTTTCTGAGCTTCTGCTCAGAGTTAGGAAAAAGGCAAAGAAGGAAAAAATAAAATAAAATTTAAAAAAAAAGAAAAGAAAATAAGAAGGAAGGAAAAAAAACAGAGGGGAAAAAATCGGCTTTACTTAACAGTTGCTATTTTGGTATCAAAAGGAGTCTGCATTGTTGATTAGAGTGAGAGATCATTATCCCTCTTAGGAGCCCGATGAAGGTCGTTGTGTTAACCTTCAAATCACTCTGTAACTGGAGGGTGCTTTTTTCTCCTGCTGAGCCACACTGGGAGGAAAAAAAAAAAAAAGAGCAACTCAAAGGAAACAAGTCCAGCTCTGCTGCTGCAGACTGGAAAAGCAGAGTGACAGGGTGGGATTAGCTTTGGATCTTGTGTATTGTTCATGTGTTGTCAGAGGAGGGAGGCAGGATGGAGGCAGAGGGAAATAAACAGATTTAAATGTTTCATCTGTAGTGGTGCTGTCGTGACTGGACAGCAGCAGGAAGGCACTCTGAGTAACTACAGACAGATAAAAACCAGCTCATTAAACACTTATGTAGGGGGAAGAGTTTATATATTTACTCCAGTAGTAATTATTGTTATTTTACACCCAACAAACTGCCCGTGACAAGATGATCCGGGTCAATGCACAGGGAGATTCTTGTCTGCTGCACACTGAGTGATGCTGCTGCTCCTTGTTTTTCATTTTCATCCTGTTTCCTTCTTTTGTTCCTGTCCTGGCACAGCAGGTCCCAGCTTTACAGTGCAGGGTTATCTGAGTTCCAGGCAGCTGGTTAAGAGTAGGGCAAAGCTGCCTCTCTGGATACACAGGGCACGATGATCTTCCCACTGATGTGTTCCTTTGACATGGAAGCCGTGATCCCCATGATCCCAGGGTCCCCAGGAAAGGCATTACAAACCAGAAGAGTCTCTTGGTCATGGAAGATGCTCGAAGTAAAACCTCATCCTGGGAGCCCGTGGTCAGCAGAGGTGATTCCCTCTATGGGAATAGTGGTAGAGAGGCTTTGGCTTTCACACTGCACAGTCTGGTCTGGAAAAGTTGTTAGAGCAGCAGGAAGGATCGAAAAATCCAGGAAAAACAGAGGAGAAGAATCCCATGCCCAGTGCTTTACCAATGATCTCTCCATCTGAAGCTTCTCTCCACCCCAGACCTCCCCTGGCTTCTTTGGCTTCCTGACCCCACCTGCAGGGCTGTGCCCAGCTCTGGAGAGCCCAAAATAAAAAAGATGTGGATGTCTTGGAACAAGTCCAGAGGAGGCCATTAGGATCCTCAGAAAGTTGGAGCAACTCTGCCACGGAGCTAGGCTGGGAGAGCTGGGGGTGCTCAACTGGAGAGGAGAAGGCTCCAGGAGAGCTTAGAGCCCTGTCAGGGTCTGAAGGGGCTCCAAGAGAGCTGCAGAGGGACTGGAGACAAGGACAGGACACAGGGAATGGCTTCCCACTGCCAGAGGGCAGGGATGGATGGGATATTGAGAAGGAATTGTTCCCTGTGAGGGTGGTGAGGCCCTGACACAGGGGGTCCAGAGAAGCTGTGGCTGCCCCTGGATCCCTGGAAGTGTCCCAGGCCAGCTTGGACAGGGCTTGGAGCACCCTGGGATAGTGGAAGATGTCCCTGCCATGGCAGGGGTGGCACTGGATGATCTTCAGACCTTGCACCTTTTTTGTGTCTCACTCTCAGGCCGTGCTTCTCTCTCCCCCCGACCCCTTGTGACTTATTTCCAGTGCAGATTCCCCCATGGATGTGATCCATCCCGTCCCTGTGCTGATGGTGGCTCTCTCCTTTTGCTGTCAGGAATGACCTATTTCTGGGCAAGGCTGGAGCAGCTTTGCAAGACACTGGATGCACTTGTTGCCACCCATTTCCCTTCCCTGTGGTGCTGGTGCCCTTGCACTGCTAATCCTCCTCAGATAACTTCTATTCTAAACCAGCCACGTGTCAATTTAGCATTCACCTTTTGTTGAATCTTAAATCCTTCTAATCCCTGTCCTTGCTTCTCCATGTTAAACAAATAAAGCTCATATTTCCTCCTGTCTCTCTGCCTGCTCCCTGTGCCTGGTGGGGAGCAGGCTCTGAGGTGACATCTCCCAGGCAAGGCACAAATCACTGGGACAGGGAATGTGTGCAGGGGAGTCAACCCAGCCTGGTGACAAGGGGAAAAAAATCCCTACAAAAAAAAAAAAA
>VWZP01009996.1:31070-48204 GCA_013396995.1 Dicaeum eximium
AAATCCCAAATCCCAAATCTCAAATCCCAAATCCCAAACTCCAAATCCCAAACCCCCGCACCTCTGGAGCGCTTTGGGGCTGGGCCAGCTTTGCTCCAGCTCCTTTCCCACCCCATTCCCGGCTGGTTTAGGGCCGGAAAGGGGAGATGGGGTCTGTCCCCCCTCCCCACGGCCCCATCGCGGCCGCGTCACGCGTTACACCCCGGGATTCTTTTCCCCTTCGCTCATTCCCAACTCCGGAGCTTTTCCCGGAGCCAAGAGCTTCTCCCGGGATGCTGCGGGGGCAGCCGGGGCTGGACAGGGCTGGGCGGGAGCCCGGGGGAAGCTGAGCGGGATTTTCCAGCCTGGCACCACCGGGAACGCCCGGCAGAGCCCCGGGAAGGGCGGCGCGGCCCCTTCCCCCCGCATCCTCTGGGAATTGCCCCATCCCGAACTTCCAGACATCCTTTTTGGGGTCCCTGCCCCCCCTCATCCCTGCCCTGCCTTCCCTTCCCGTGGGCAGCTCCGAGGTTTTGCTGTCCAACTCCCCAAATTTGACATTTTCCAGCTTTTCCTCCTGTTTTTTGGGGTGGGGGTGGTTTTTTTTGTTGTTTTTTTTTTTCCTCTTTACCTTTCTGAAATTCAATTTTTCTTTTAGCTCTTACCAAGGGGATTTTGAAGATCTGGCCCTCAGAAAGATCCAGAAATCCCCTGGGTTAGTGGCACTGAGTGGAAGCTCAGCTTGGCAGAGGGGTGACACCAGGAATCATCTCCCTGGGGCCAAAGCAACATTTTAAAGCCAAAATTCCTGAGAAATCCAGGCTGGGACATAGGGAAGGTGAGCCTGGTTTGGGGACAGCCCTTTGCTCCGGGAAATTTCCCCTGGGGCTGGGATTGAGAGCTCCTGACACTTCCAGGGCTGGGATCCAGAATTCCTGGTGTCCTGTGGTGTCCTCCGGGGCTGGGATCCAGAATTCCTGGTGTCCTGCGGGGTTCCCGGTGGTTTATCCGTGCAGGAAATCCATGAAAATCGTGGATTCTCAGGGAAAGGACTGCCACACCTGACAGGAGCCACTGGCACCGTGGGCCATGAGGGGCTTGGGATGGATGGAGAGGATGGAGATGGAGAGGATGGAGTGACCAGGGAATGTCCAGAGTGACCAGGGAATGGCCAGAGTGACCAGGGAATGACCAGAACATGGCCAGAATTACCAGGGAATGTCCAGAGTGACCAGAACATGGCCAGAGTGACCAGAGAATGGCCAGAGTGACCATGGAATGTCTGAAATGACCATGCAATGTTTAGAGTGACCAGAACATGGCCGGACTGACCATGGAATCTCCAGAGTGACCAGGGCATGGCTGGACTGACCAGGGAATGGCCAGAGTGACCAGGGCATGGCCAGACTGACCACTGATGCAGCCTCCCCGTCCCTGCTGGGACACCCCGGGATCCTCCAGGACCCCAAACTCCTCGGTGTTTCCCCACCCCCACCCTGTCCCTCGCGCTGTCCTCGGTCCCCCCCGGCCGTTCCCGCTGTCCTGGCCCTGTCCCCGGCATTCCCACGCTCCCGACATTCCCACCTCTGCCAGACCCAAATCCCCGTGGGACAAACCAGGAGAAGGGGATCAGTGGCTGAAAATCCACCCCAGGGCCACCAGAACCGCCGTGTCCCCGAGGTTGGGGACACCACAGGTCCCCTCCACCTGCAAGGGCCGGATTCTGCTCCAGACATGGAAAAAACGATGCCCGGAGCCACGTCCGAGGTTTGAAAAATGTAAAAGGGCGCCTTTGAAGGTGGATCCGAAACTTGGAGAGAATTCCTGCAGGGAGAAAATTCAACAAACAAAGTCCCCTGGCTGAGAGCGGCGCTCGGCGTCACCCCAGAGCCGCTGGGAGGGGTCGGTGCCTCCCGAATTTTGGCGCTTTCCTGGGCTGGGAGCGGCTGCAGAGGTTGGGCAGAGCATGGAAAAGGTCTGGGATGTGTCACCTCTCCATGCCTGGCATGGCTCTGGTGCAAGGAACTGCCCCGTTCGGTGCCTCAATTTCTCCCTTTCCATGCCCGGCTGAGCAGCTGTAAATTAGCAGGGAAAAGAAATTTAAAAATTAAAAAATCTATGGAACATGCCCCCATGGATTTGGGGTTTTTGGGACCGGATTTTAAAGGAGTCAGCATCAAATTCCAGCAGCATCTCCTTTCCCTATTGATCCTGTCCCTTTTCCAGCTGGCAAACCCGAGTCTCCATGCCGAGTTTTTGTTTAAACAGCCTGGAATTCCTCCGTGGGTCCTCTCGATGCCTTTTCCCGGCTCCCACTCCATCTACCTGCTGGATTTCCCTGGAGATCATCCTGCTCCAGGCGCTCAGCGAGGAGCGATCCTCCTGTTTGGGGGTAAAAGGAAAAGCCCTGAGTTTGGGATAAATGCATTTAAGGCAGAACGGGGCAGCGCAGAGAGTGGGGATTTTGGGAAAAGCTCCGATTTCGGCTGCCAGCCGCTGCCAGCCCAGCGTGGAAGTGCAGGAGCCCCTCCTGGGCGGCTGCCAGCCCCTGGCAGGGTCGGGATTGGGATTTCGGGGAGCCAGAGCGGCTCAGATTTCCCGGTCCTGCTGCAGATGGAGAGAGGGGGATGGTGGGAGCCCAAATCCCAGGGATTCCGGGATCGGGATGGCTGTGGGAGGTGGATTTCCAGGGCTGGGGAGCTGCTGTGCCCCGCTGGATCCCAAATCTCGGGAATTCCGGGATCGGGATGGAGGTGGGAGGTGGATTCCTAGGGCTGGGGGGCTGCTGCGCCCCGCTGGATCCCAAATCTCGGGAATTCCGGGATCGGGATGGAGGTGGGAGGGCGATTTCCAGGACTGGGGGGCTGCTGTGATCCCCTGGGACCCCTCAGAGCTCTGAACACGCAACAGGTCCCGGGTTCCTCTGAGCCCCTCGCGGACAAAAATGTCCCTTTTGGAGCAGAAATGTCCCCCCTGAGCCTTCCTGGCCGTGTCCCCTCGGTGCACTGCGGTTTTCCAGCCAGGAAAATCCAGTGTCCCCTGGGCCACCACTGTGTCCCCTGGGCCACCACTGTGTCACCCGCTCCCTGACTCCGTGAAGCGCCACCAGGATTTCAATCCAAGCTCATTCCCAGCTGGCAGCAAACCAAGCCCTGCACCCCATTTCTCAGCTCCTATGGGCCAGGCCGCCCCGAAATGGGGACGTGGGGACAGCCGGGGGTCCCTGTAGGGGACACGGACCCGCTGGAAAACTCCAGCCCGCTCCTGGGAAAGCGGAGCCGGCGGCGAGGGCAGGGCTTATTCCGTGATTAATTAGCTTTGTTTTGAAACAAGGAGCTGCCTCCGCAGCAGCAGCAGCAGCAGGAGGAGGAGGAGGAGGAGGAGGAGGANGAGGAGGGAGAGGTGCACACAGGTAAGCTCTGGGCAGGTGTTTCCCCCCCCCAGGCTCTTCTCACCTTGCCTGAGCCTCCCACGATGCTCCTGCCCTCTGCAGCCTCCCCTCCAGCCCCAAAAACATCTGCTCTTCCTCCTTTCCCGCTCTCCTCCTGGTTCTTCTGTCCTGCAGCGCTCTGGAGTCTTTGTTCTCTCCCTCTGCTCCGCTTCCAGGAGTTTCTCTCGCCGTGGGCTGGAGGAGGTTGGGGGGATTTGGGGGCTCTGGGGTCACAGAGAAACCCGGGGGGTGTCACAGCGCTGCGGCCACTGCCAGGAGCTTTTTGGGGGACACTGAGGTGCCTTTGTGGGTCCCCCACACCCCAAACCCCTGCACGTTTGGCTCTGCGGCCAAACTGGGGGTGTCGGGGGCTGGAACTTGGGGAGCCGGGGGGGCTGCACAGGACAATCCCCCCACTCCCCCTTGGGAAGCAGGAGGGAAAACGAGCGAGGAAAGGGAGAGGCTGAGAGGAGGAAGGACCCTCCGGAGCCAGGAATGCCACCAGGAGCCTCCGGGGACATCGGGGCACCTTGTCCTGCCTGGGACAGACGGACGGGGCTTTGGGGGGGGCTCTGAGGGCTGCTCCCAACTCCCTGCGCCGGACTGGGAACAGGGAATTTCGGACGGGAGCGGAGCGGGGTGGGAGCGAGTCCGACTGCTGCAGGGCTGCTTTTGTGCCCAAAATGTTGGTGGTAAAGCCCTTCCTTCCTGCCTGGATCGCACCGAGCATTCCCAGGGCACGTAATCCCACTTTTCGTGCCCGGAGCCAGCTCAGCTCCAGGTGTGCGGGAGGTGCAGCCCCCTCCCCGCGGGGGTCGCGTTTGGAGCCGGCTCTGTCCCCGCTCTGCCGGGAGGAGCAAGCGGGAAACGATGTTCGCCGAAATCCTGGGAAAAAAGGGCTTTTGTTGCTTGGAAGGGGCTCATCCCAAACCTGCCCTTCCCCGCCGGCTGGAGATGTTTGGGGAAAAGCGGCTGCAAAGCGAAACTTGGGAATTCATCCCCCTGGCGCGGGGCACGGGACGGCTTGGAAACTTCCCTGGGATCCTGGGATCCTGCGATCCTGGGACTCTGGGATCCTGCGATCCTGGGACCCTGCGAACTTGGGATCCTGTGATCCTGGGACCCCGCGATCCTGGGATCCCACGATCCTGGGATCCCGCGATTTGGGATCCTGCGATCCTGGGATCCTGAGACCCTGCGATCTTGGGATCCTGAGACCCTGTGATACTGGGATCCCGCGATCCTGCGATCCTGGGACCCTGGAACCCTGCGATCCTGGGACCCTGCGATCCTGGGATCCCGCGGTCTCGGCCCTGCCCCGTGTGGCACCCAGGACACCCCAGAGCCGCCCCCCGGGAAGCGCAGCGCCCTTTCCTGGGACCGCCAGGATGCGGGAATGCTGTCCCCGCTCCCCGGGGAGTGAGGGATCAGCGCTTCCAGCCGGGAAGAGATCAAAGCGCAGCCGTGGGAGGTTTCCCTTGCCCTTGGAAGAGGCTGGAGAGGAGGGAATGAGGCGTCGGAGCCGTTTCCCAGCCTGAGGGAGAAGCGGAGCGGGGCGAGGCGGCTGCTCGGGGGGGGCGAGCGGGGCGTGCGTGGGGTCCGGGCCGGCGGCGCTTTGGCAGCGGCTCCTGCCGGGATCCGCTTTTGTCCCTGTCCAGCCATTCCCAGCGCGTGTGGCAGCGAGATCCGAGCCGGGAGCGGCGCTGGGAAGGGTCGGGACACGCAGGGAGGGAGGAATTGCTGATCCCGAGAAAGCAGCGGGAAGGTGCTCCCTGCCAGGGCCGCGGGAGGAAGGAGCAGAGGACGGGATGGAGCTTTGGGAAGGATCCCGGGGAATGTGGGAACCCCGGAATAGAGGATGGGATGGAGCTTTGGGAAGGATCCCGGGGAATGTGGGAACCCCGGAGCAGAGGACGGGATGGAGCTTTGGGAAGGATCCCGGGGGATGTGGGAACCCCGGAGCAGAGGACGGGATGGAGCTTTGGGAAGGATCCCGGGGGATGTGGGGACGCTCCAGGCACGCAGGAGCCCCGCGCTGTTGTCGCCGTGTCCTGGCTGAGCCCAGGCCGGTGTCACCCGTCCCTGCGGGGACACAGCGCCATCCCAGCAGGAATTCGGCAGGACCCAGTCCCGGCTCCAGCCTGGCTCCGCTGCTCGCTGGGAAAGGGCTGGAAAGGGCTGGAAAGGGCTGGAAAGGGCGAGAACCGCGGCGTTGTTGCATCAGGGCTGCGCTTCCCAAGGGACCCCGGTGACAGCCCGGCTGCCCGGCCCCTTTTCCACGATTCCCAGCCCTTCAGGGGCGCTGGAAAAGGAGCTCCGTGTTGGGTCAGGCTCTCGCAGAGACACGAGCGGTGCTGGACGCGAGGGAAGCCAAGGAAGGAGCTTTGCCCGATCCTTGTGGTTATTTTTATCTCGCTCCCCTCGTTCTGCTCCGACATTCCCGTTCCCAGGCTGGAAGGGGCTTCTCCCCCACCAGGGATGATGGGAATTGCGGGAATGTGTGAGAGCGGCTAACAACGAGCTGGAAAGGGGCCCTGCTCCAGCCATCCAGGCTTTTCCTGCCTCTCCCAGACTTAAAATCCCCTTTATCCCTCTGCGGGAGCGGGATCTTGGACAAATACCCGGATCCAGCTGCTCCCTCTCCTCTCACCGCTGCAGGAGGCACCCGAGGGACAGCGCGGGGACTTGTGCCGGTGACAAATCCCCCGCGGTGACCTTCGCACGGCTGCTGTCGCCCCGGGGTGGCGGCTTCTCCCTGCCCTTGGCGCCCATCCCGGGGCTGGCAGCCAGCGCCGCTGGGAGCTGGGGGTTACTGGGATGCAGGGAAGAGAAACTATGAGCAAAGCAAACCCCAGCAGCATTCCGGGCTGGAATTTCCAGCTGTTGCACCGATTTTTTTTTTTTGTTCTTGTTGTCCGTTGGAACTGGGATGGCTGAGGGAGCAGCTGCCTCCTTCTGGGAAAAACCCCGGGATCTGTGGGGTGCCTTGGCCTTGCAGCCAGGCCGAGCTCAGAGGTGTCAGGACTGGTTTTATCCATGAATTGAGCCTTTTTTCCACGCCAGGCCGTGGTTTCCTGAATTCCTCCGTTGCTCCATGACTTAACTTTGTTCCAGTGGCACGGATTCCTTGTGGGCAGCTGGAATCGGAGCTGGGGAGGGGAGGCTGGCAGGGCAGGGGCTGTGCCGGGGCTGGAGGGTGGGATTTGGGAATTCTGCTCCCACCATTCATGCCAGTAAATCTGACTGGATGGAGAACAGACTTCCAGCTTTTCCAGCTCCAGGGAGAGCTGGCTTGGAATCCCCCAGCGATTGTGACACCGGTTTTTTGGGAATGTCACCGCTTCCCTGCGGTTTGCTTGGAAGTGGGTCCTGCTTTCCCCAGGCAGGGTGGGGACCGCCATGGGGGGAGGGCGGTGCCAGTGTCACAGGGCTGGGACAGCCCCCGCGGGGGTGTGGGGTGGATAAAAGGGGCCGCGCCGAGCTCCCCGCACCGCCCGTCTGTGCTGACAGAATTCCACAGATGTTGTCACTCTGTGACATTCCTGGCTCGGGTGGCTGCTCCCGCTCTGTCCTCAAACATCTGGGATGTCAAATCCTCGTGTGGAGGGGACAAGGCAAGCTCAGCGAGGTGACAGCGCTGCCCTGTCCCCCCACCCTGCTGGGACACCGCTGCGTGGCCTGAGTGGATCCAGTGGGTCACAGCGTGTCCCGGCTGGAATATTGTCCTGGGTGGAAGATCACATCACCCCCCAGCTGGAATGTCACCTCTCAGCTGGAATGTCACCTCCCAGCTGGAATTCTGCATCCCAGCTGGAATTCCTCGTCCCAGCTGCTCCCTCCCCTCTGCACCAGGCCAAGCTCAGACCTCAGCCCCCGCTGCTCCCCCGGGCTTCTGTGGGGGTTAAAATCCAGGATTTGGAGCAGAGGAAAAACCCCACGGAAAGCTCTGGGACCCCATGGAAAGTTCTGGGATCCCATGGAAAGCTCTGGGACACCACGGAGCGAGATCCATGTTCTGTGGCCGGGGAAGGAGCAGGGTGCTGACGGAATGGGAACAGCAGATCCCAGTCACGGATTTTCCCATTTTCCGGACACTGAATGCGGGATGCGGGGACAGGATTGCATCCATCCCCGAGCAGGACCTGCTGCAGCTCTGCTGGGCTCAGCATCCGGCAGCTCTGGGCTCTGCTGCCTCCTTCCCTGCTCCTCCCTTCCCCCAGCGAGATGCCAGAGCCCTGACGGAAAGCAGCCGGCTCGGGGTTAACCAGAGCCAGATGGGAGCCGGGAGGAACAGGCTGGGCCTGCAGGGGGGTGAAAACGGGAACTTTTCCTGCAGAACTTTTCCTTGGAGCCCCAGGAAAGCGTGGGATGGCCTCAAAGGGCTGGCAGAGGAAGAGGGTGGCCCATGCAGGGTGGGATGAAGGTCCTGCTGGAAAGCAGCCGGGGGTTGGTGTGGCCCCGTCCCCGCGGTTCCCGGGCTGGGTGGGGGCTTTTTCCCCTCCAGGGAAGATGGAAATTGGGGTTCCAGGTGTGAGGAGAGCTGGCAGTGGGTTGGAAAGGGAGCATGGGCAGTGAATCCCACTCTGCTGTGCTGGATGGGAGGGCTGGACGTGCCGATTTCCCTCCAAAATTGGCAGCTCCAGCACCTCCAAAGGCTTCTCCCATCTCAGCAGCACTTTCCCTCCTTCCTCTGGTTTTCCTCATTGTCCTCCCTCTCCTCTGTCTCCCTGCTCCTTCCGACCCTCCCTCTGCCTTGCCCCACACACAGCTCAGCTCTGATCCTGCTGGGAAAATCCTGGTGAGCCCCCAGGGGCTGTGCCCAGGAATCCCACCCCGATCCCAGCCTGCTCCAGCTGGGGAATGCGGGAGCATCCAAACCCCACAGTCTGGGGAGCTCCTTTGCTGGATCCCTCCATCCTCCGAGGCAGCAGCTGGAGAATTCCCAGAAAATCTGGCAAGGATGGTCAAGGAACTGCTGTTCCAGGCAGCAGCAGGGGTGGGACAGGCTGGAGAGGATCCAGACAAGAGGGACAGGTGACCAGGGATGATGTCCAGGAGAAACTTCCTGGCTTGGGGCACACAGACCTCGCATGATCCCTCCCAATCTCCCGCTGTGTCTCTTCCCAAATCATCGACGGGGCCGGATGGGTTCTCTGGGCAGCGCAGGGTAGATCCAAACCCCTTTGGTGTTCCAGCTTTGGGAATGCCCTCCTCATCCCAGGGCCTGGCAGAGGGGCTGCTCCTCAGCCCAGGGCCATCCATCTCTCCTGCCCCGCCACCGCTGCCGGGTTCCTGTCGCTTTTCCGCAGCCGATTCCCTGCAGAATCACTGGTTTGCTGTCCTGGGTGCCAGGTGAAGCCCAATCCCTCCAGGGGTCTGAAGGGCTGATCCATCCTTCGGGAAAAGAGGATGGAAGTGGCCTCTGGGAAGGGCCCGGGTGCTGCAAGGTGGAAAAATGAAATAAAACCCCAAATTAAAAATAAATTTTAAACAAACAAACAAACAAACAAAAAACCACCCCAAAACAACAACATCCCCCATGGATAATGGTGGGGCAGGGAGAGAAATTCCATGGATAATGGTGAATGAGAGAGGGATCCCAAGGATAACGGTGAGGCAGGGAGAAGAACCCCTTGGATAATGATGAGCGAGGCAGAGGAATTCCATGGATAACAGCGAGCCAGGGATAGGAATTCCATGGATAACAGCGAGCCAGGGACAGGGACCTCAGCCACTCCTGCCCTGTGGAGGGGTTGGATTGGAAGACGCCTTCCAGTAGGAAAGGGAGAGGAACGCGGGCAGCAGGGACGGGGGACACAGTGGCAAGGAGGTGACAATTCCTCAACCACGCCCCTCCCAACGCCCCTCTCCTGGTGTCCCTGCAGGAAAACACCTGGACCATGAAGGTGGCCCTCGCGCTCCTTCTCCCACTCGTGCTGGCGCTGGTGCCGGCGGCGAGCGGGCAGCGGCGCAAACCCCCGCGCAGACCCACCCGGCCGCCCGCGCCCTTCGAGGAGCCCGCGGAGCCCACGGAGCTGCCCCCTCCCCTCCCTCCCGGCCCTCCCTCTGTCTTCCCCGACTGCCCCCGGGAATGCTACTGCCCGCCGGACTTCCCGTCGGCGCTGTACTGCGACAGCCGCAACCTGCGCACGGTGCCGGTGATCCCGCCGCGCATCCACTACCTGTACCTGCAGAACAACTTCATCGCCGACCTGCCCGAGGAGTCCTTCCGCAACGCCACCGGCCTCAAGTGGGTCAACCTGGACAACAACCGCATCCGCAAGGTGGACAGGAAGGTGCTGGAGAAGCTGGAAAACCTCATCTTCCTCTACATGGAGAGGAACCAGCTGAAGGAGGTGCCCGCCTTCCTGCCGCCCAACCTGGAGCAGCTGCGGCTCAGCAGGAACCAGATCTCCAAGATCCCCGCCGGCGTCTTCAACAAGCTGGAGAACCTGGTGCTGCTGGACCTGCACCACAACAAGCTGAGCGACGGCGTCTTCAACAAGAACACCTTCAAGGGGCTCAAGAACCTCATGCAGCTCAACCTGGCCCACAACATCCTGAGGAAGATGCCCCCCGGCGTGCCCAGCGCCATCCACCAGCTCTTCCTGGACAGGAACAACATTGAGGACATCCCCAGCGATTATTTCAAGGAGTTTCCCAACCTGGCTTTCATCCGGCTCAACTACAACCAGATCTCGGATAAGGGGCTGCCCAAAAATTCCTTCAACCTCACCAACCTGCTGGTGCTGCACCTGGCCCACAACAAGCTCACCAACGTGCCCTTCATCAGCCCCAAGCTGGAGCACCTCTACCTGAACAACAACTCCATCGAGAGTGAGTCCCAGGGTGGGCTGGGGGGTGAGGGGAGGTTTTTTTGGGGAGAAAAAGCTTGGAAAGGTCATTTCTCGCCCGGTGGGATGCAATCCCTTCAAAGGGGGAAGCGGTGGTGGGATGAGGTGGGAGCTGCAAGGGTGGAGGGAGGGTCTGGGTGGAAGGGGAGGAGCAGAGTGAAATCCCCTCCAGCGCTGCAGGACTTCTCTGGGTTGTTTTCTTTGGGGCCACCTGCCCTTGGAAGGGCTTTTTCCCTGGCAAAAATCAGGATATTTAACGAGGAGAGTCTGGGCGCATATTTTAGGAAGAGATGCCAAACACGCGGCTCGGGATGGTGAGGAAACATCCCAGCTCTGCTCCCGAGCGGGGAAGGAACGGCGAGAACAAAGCTGCCATGGAGGCAGAGCAGCCAGGGCTGTTTCCCACCATTCCAGAGAAATCCAACTGCAATTCCATGGGAGAGGAGCCTGGGATGTGTGGAAACAGAGTGAGCACAGAGGAGGAGACAGAATCCCACTGCATTCCCATTCAACTTTCCAGTGCTTAAAGGGGCTCCAGGAGAGCTGGAGATGGATTTGGGATGAGGGGTGGAGGAACAGGACACAGGGAGTGGCTTCCCACCTCCAGAGGGCAGGGAGAGATGGGACATTGGGAAGGAATTCTTCTCTGGGAGAGAGGTGAGGGATGGGATGGAATTCCCAGAGAAGCTGTGGCTGCCCCTGGATCCCTGGAAGTGTCCAAGCCAGGCTGGACGGGGCTTGGAGCAGCCTGGGACAGTGGAAGGTGTCCCTGGATGATCTTTACGGTCCCTTCCAACCCAAACCATCCCAGGCTTCCAGGATTCCTGGTCTCCCCAGATGTTTCTGCTGTTGGAGCACCAGGACCCTGCTGCAATCGCATCTGACTCCATCGCTCGTTAATCTGAATTTTAATCAAACACCACCAAATCTGAGCCAGAGGGGGACCTTGGGGTGCAGGTGGTGACTCCTGCTGGCTTCCCACATCCCCAGTATCCGAGTCCTGCTGGAAAGAATTCCAGTGCACGCGCTGCCCCAGCTTTTCCCTGGTTCTTAGAAGGTTCCCATCCCTGGAGCTGGGTGCTGACATCAGAATCCCGGGGTTTATTTTCCATAACGCAGGCCCCAGCTGGGCAGGGACGTGTGGAATTCCACAGGCGAGCAACGAGCCGGGTGCTGACGTTACCTCCGGCATGACAGGGCTGGAGTGGGACTCCTTGATGTTTTTTTGGGAAGCTCGGGGCAGGTTCTGGGAGCAGGATGATCCCTTTTCTCTCCGGAATGCCACCGCATCCCTCTGCACACTCTGGAGGAACGTGACCTACTTCCTTCCTGATCAAAAGCCAGATTTTCCCTCTCGCTGGGGCTTCGGGAACAGCCCGGAATTGTCCCTTTTGGTGGCAAAACAACCCCAATTTAGGGCTCAATAACAGGGGGGTTTAAAAAATCCCTGCCCACATTCCCTTTTCCTTAACCCGCATCCCACTCTTCCTCCTGCCCACATTCCCTTTTCCCTGATCTTCATCTCACTGTCCCTCCTGTCCCTATTCCCTTTTCCTTAACCCTCATCCTGGTGTCCCTCCTGTCCCCATTCCCTTTTCTCCTCCCTCTGTCCCTCCTGTCCCCATTCCCTTTCCCCTGTCCCCATTCCCTTTCCCCTAACCCGCATCCCACTGTCCCTCCTGTCCCCATTCCCTTTCCCTAACTCCCATCCCGGTGTCCCTCCTGTCCCCATTCCCCTTTTCCCTAACCCTCATCCTTCTGTCCTTCCTGTCCCCATTCCCTTTCCCTGACCCCCATCCCGGTGTCCCTCCTGTCCCCATTCCCCTTCCCCTGTCCCCATTCCCTTTCCCCTGTCCCCATTCCCTTTNTGGAGGGAGGGTCTGGGTGGAAGGGGAGGAGCAGAGTGAAATCCCCTCCAGCGCTGCAGGACTTCTCTGGGTTGTTTTCTTTGGGGCCACCTGCCCTTGGAAGGGCTTTTTCCCTGGCAAAAATCAGGATATTTAACGAGGAGAGTCTGGGCGCATATTTTAGGAAGAGATGCCAAACACGCGGCTCGGGATGGTGAGGAAACATCCCAGCTCTGCTCCCGAGCGGGGAAGGAACGGCGAGAACAAAGCTGCCATGGAGGCAGAGCAGCCAGGGCTGTTTCCCACCATTCCAGAGAAATCCAACTGCAATTCCATGGGAGAGGAGCCTGGGATGTGTGGAAACAGAGTGAGCACAGAGGAGGAGACAGAATCCCACTGCATTCCCATTCAACTTTCCAGCGCTTAAAGGGGCTCCAGGAGAGCTGGAGATGGATTTGGGATGAGGGGTGGAGGAACAGGACACAGGGAGTGGCTTCCCACCTCCAGAGGGCAGGGAGAGATGGGACATTGGGAAGGAATTCTTCTCTGGGAGAGAGGTGAGGGATGGGATGGAATTCCCAGAGAAGCTGTGGCTGCCCCTGGATCCCTGGAAGTGTCCAAGCCAGGCTGGACGGGGCTTGGAGCAGCCTGGGACAGTGGAAGGTGTCCCTGGATGATCTTTACGGTCCCTTCCAACCCAAACCATCCCAGGCTTCCAGGATTCCTGGTCTCCCCAGATGTTTCTGCTGTTGGAGCACCAGGACCCTGCTGCAATCGCATCTGACTCCATCGCTCGTTAATCTGAATTTTAATCAAACACCACCAAATCTGAGCCAGAGGGGGACCTTGGGGTGCAGGTGGTGACTCCTGCTGGCTTCCCACATCCCCAGTATCCGAGTCCTGCTGGAAAGAATTCCAGTGCACGCGCTGCCCCAGCTTTTCCCTGGTTCTTAGAAGGTTCCCATCCCTGGAGCTGGGTGCTGACATCAGAATCCCGGGGTTTATTTTCCATAACGCAGGCCCCAGCTGGGCAGGGACGTGTGGAATTCCACAGGCGAGCAACGAGCCGGGTGCTGACGTTACCTCCGGCATGACAGGGCTGGAGTGGGACTCCTTGATGTTTTTTTGGGAAGCTCGGGGCAGGTTCTGGGAGCAGGATGATCCCTTTTCTCTCCGGAATGCCACCGCATCCCTCTGCACACTCTGGAGGAACGTGACCTACTTCCTTCCTGATCAAAAGCCAGATTTTCCCTCTCGCTGGGGCTTCGGGAACAGCCCGGAATTGTCCCTTTTGGTGGCAAAACAACCCCAATTTAGGGCTCAATAACAGGGGGGTTTAAAAAATCCCTGCCCACATTCCCTTTTCCTTAACCCGCATCCCACTCTTCCTCCTGCCCACATTCCCTTTTCCCTGATCTTCATCTCACTGTCCCTCCTGTCCCTATTCCCTTTTCCTTAACCCTCATCCTGGTGTCCCTCCTGTCCCCATTCCCTTTCCCTAACTCCCATCCCGGTGTCCCTCCTGTCCCCATTCCCTTTTTCCCTAACCCTCATCCTTCTGTCCTTCCTGTCCCCATTCCCTTTCCCTGACCCCCATCCCGGTGTCCCTCCTGTCCCCATTCCCCTTCCCCTGTCCCCATTCCCTTTCCCCTGTCCCCATTCCCTTTTCCCTGACCCCCATCCCGCTGTCCCTCCTGTCCCCGCAGAAATCAACGGCACGCAGATCTGCCCCACCTCGCTGGTGTCCATCCAGGATTTCTCGCCCTCTGACCTGGACAGTGTCCCCCGGCTGCGCTACCTGCGGCTGGACGGGAACCTCCTGAAGCCGCCCATCCCTCTGGACCTGATGCTGTGTTTCCGCCTGCTGCAGTCCGTGGTGTTTTAGGCCCGGCCTGCCTCTCCCAGGCCCGGCTTTGCTCGGACATTTCACCCCCGGCGGCGTTTGACACGTGGGACCCTCTCTCCTCCCTCTCCCCCTGCTCGCTCCCCGCCTCCACCCCTCTCCCCGTTCCCCCCTTTTCCTCCCCTGCGGGGACACTCGGTGGCTCCTTGGGGACCGCTCCGTGCAGGACAGCGCCGTGTCCCAGCTGCCACCCCAGGTGACATCTCGCTGTCCTTGTCCGAGCCCGGAGCCGGCTCCGTCTCTGCCTTCGCAGGGGGGTGGGTTCGGTCCGGATGGAGCTGCCGGGCTCGGTGTCCCCGCTCCTGGGAACGATCCCCGCTGGATTTTGGAGCGGGGATGGGCTGGGCTGGCTTCGAGGGCGGTGCCACGCGGGTGGGATCCGTGGAAGTGGAGGGAGGATGGACAATGGGCCATCCCAGGGCGTGGGGACACTCCTGTCACCTGGGCCCTTCTGGAGAGCTTTGGCTCCACATTTCTCTGGAGGAGGAGGAGGGTCTAAATCCCTCCTGGAGCTGTGGATTTGCCGGGATGGGTCTCCTGCCCCTGGGCCACACCTTCCCACACCCCCCTGGGCAAGACCAGACCCTGCCCGGCGGCAAATCCCTCATCCCAGCACCGATCCACGGGGTCACAGCTCCATCCTAAATCCTGCATCATTCCCTGTAAAATCCTCAGATGCAGAGCCACGTCCATGGGATCACAGCCCCATCCCAAAATCCTGCATCATTCCCTGTAAAATCTTCAGATGCAGAGCCACGTCCATGGGATCACAGCTCCATCCCAAAATCCTGCATCCATGTCCACGGGGTCACAGCCCCATCCCAAAATCCTGCACCATTCCTGGTAAAATCTTCCGATGCAGAGCCACATCCATGGGATCACAGCTCCATCCCAAAATCCTGCACCCTTCCCTCTGAGATCTGAGGATTCAGGGCCACAGCCACGCCTCAGTTTCTCGCTGGAGCCAGCCACACATGACTGGGTTTTGCCTTTTTTTATTAGAAATAAAAGGAAGGGAAAAGAAAAGGGAAGAATTATCCTTTGGAAGAGCTATTTTTATCCCTTCTCTTCCCCATCCTCACATGTATCGCTTCCCCCTTCCATAGCTGTACCTGCATTTATCGGGTGTCCGGGTTTAGGGGGGATTATTCTCTTCTTTTCTTCCTGAGTCTCAGGATTTGGATTTAAAGGCCGAGCATTAGAGAGGGAAAAAAAAGAAAAAAAAATCAAAATCCAACTGCAACGAGCATTAAATAAACCAAAGAAAGCTCCTTTGTGTCCAGCCAGCAGAACTGACCCTTCCTGGGGTGGCCACGGACGGGCACCGTGTCCTTGTCCCTGCGGATGGCACAGGGATGCTCCCCCTTTTTACCGTTAATTAACACCTCGTGCTAATTAAGGAGGCTTTCATAAGATGATGAAATCTCCTTCGCAGCTCTCCCCGCAGTAGGGTGGGAGAGGTTTCAGCCCTAAACCCGGACGGACCCCCCTGGATTTATATATATTTATATCTGATGTGTATATAGACTGGTAGAATGTACAGATATTCCTAGAGCCACGTGTACCTCCCGACCCGGCAACTTTATGGGATTTTCACTCCCACTCCCCGCAGCAGTGGAAATAAAATCATTCACAAGGGACCGTGAGCCTCTCCCTGATCCATCCACGCCTTCAGCCAGCAGCAAAATTTCCCTGCCTGGTGATGACTCTCCCAAATTTTTGGGGGGTTGATGGGCTTGGGGTTTTGGCTGGAGTGATGCTGAATTTGGGAAGGAATTCTTGGCTGGGAGGGTGGGGAGGGGCTGGGATGGAATTCCCAGAGGAGCTGTGGCTGCATCGTTCCCTGTAAAATCTGGGATACAGGGACATATTTATCGGATAACACCTCCATCCCAAAATCCTGCATCCACATCCATGGGGCCACAGCCCCATCCCAAAATCCTGCATCCACATCAGTGGGGCACAGCCCCATCCCAAAATCCTGCATCTATATCCATGGGGCCACAGCTCCCTCCCAAAATCCTACATCCACATCCATGGGGTCACAGCCCCATCCCAAAATCCTGCATCCACATCAGTGGGGCACAGCCCCATCCCAAAATCCTGCATCCACATCCATGGGGTCACAGCCCCACCCCAAAATCCTGCATCCACATCCATGGGGCCACAGCTCCATCCCAAAATCCTGCATCTATATCCATGGGGCCACAGCTCCATCCCAAAATCCTGCATCCACATCCATGAGGTCAAAGCCCCAGCATCCCACATCCTTCCCTGTAAAATCTGGGGTCACATCCATGGGGCCACAGCCCCATCCCAAAATCCTGCCCCTTTCCCTGTAGAATCTGGGATGAAGGGAAATCCCAGGGGATCACAGCCCATCTCCAAGCCCCTCTCGCCGCCCCCGGGATCCGCGGCGGGCTCGGGCCGCGCGTGTTCCCACACGAGCCGGGTGGGTGGCGAGAGCAGCTTCTCCTTCTGCGCGTCCCCTGCGGAGCCCAGAGCCGCTGCTGCTGCCGCTCTCCCCACGTGAATCGCGAGTGGAGAGGGAGGGCGGCTGTGGGGGAAGGTGTGAGCACGGGGGATGCGGCTGCCGGGAGGGGCTGAGCGGGTTTGTGCGTTTGTGGCGTGCAGAGCAGGCACGGACCCAGCCCCCCGCGCAGTGCCGCGGGTTGGTAACCGCGCTGTGAATCCCCAATCCCGTGGGGTGTGAACCCCCCAATCCCAGGGCTGTGAATCCCCAATCCCGTGGGGTGTGAACCCCCCACGCCCAGGGCTGTGAATCCCCAATCCCGTGGGGTGTGAACCCCCCAATCCCAGGGCTGTGAATCCCCACTCCCATGGGGTGTGAACCCCCAAATCGCGGGGCTGTAAATCCCCATTCGCCGGGCTGTGAATCCCCCACTCCTATGGGCTGTGAATCCCTAAATCGCAAGGGTGTGAACCCCCCGATCCCAGGGGTGTAAACCCCCCACACGCAGGGCTGTGAATCCCCCACACCCGGGGGTGTGAATCCCCCAATCCCATGGGGTGTAAACCCCCGACTCCCGGGGCTGCGAACCCCCAATCCCAGGGGTTTGAACCCCCCACCCGCAGGCCTGTGAACCCCCCACTCCCATGG
>VWZP01010004.1:0-94752 GCA_013396995.1 Dicaeum eximium
C
The DNA here is from genome assembly GCA_013396995.1 of Dicaeum eximium. Taxonomy (NCBI): domain Eukaryota; kingdom Metazoa; phylum Chordata; class Aves; order Passeriformes; family Dicaeidae; genus Dicaeum; species Dicaeum eximium. Next base: position 2 of record VWZP01010004.1, read on the forward strand.
CCTGGGGTGCAACAGATACCCATCTCCAGAGAATTACAGCAAAGCTTGGCTTGTGACTGGATTTCCAAAAGACCTAACTTTTGTTTGGATCCCAGACTGAACCCATTTTGTTCTGAGATCTATATCTGGGAATATCTAGTGCAGACAGTGTCTTAAATACAAGCTAAAAAAACAAAATAGAATAGAGAAGGCCTAGGACAAAAGGAGTGAACACAGAATAGTTTGGCAGGTTTGAGTCTTGAATTTCATTCCAGTGACAGAGCTGTTTATTTTTAGCCAAGATTATGAGTTTAATTCACACTAACTGCTTCAGATGGAATCTCCAGGATGGATACAGTCGCTGCTATATTCATTCCAGAGCCCTGAGAACAAGAGGTTCTTCCAGGGGAGGAAATAGGGAAGAGTAGGTGAAGGACAGGATGTTGGGGAAAGTGCAGCATCTTAGTCATTCTTGTTAACATAACAACTACCTGTCTTTAAATTATATTGGCTTGTGTAATGCTTGCAGCTAGACAGAAATTATTTCAGTGAAAATAGAGCTCATCCTGAGCCAAAAAGTTGTCTCATTTCCCTTTCTTTTTATAGTATAATAGGTATGAATATCCTTTGAATATCTTCAAAGGTTTACAGACATAATTATTCTGTGATTATTTTTAACTGCTGGGAACTTAAGATCGAGCTTGCTTTCTGACTGACTAGACTGAATATTTGCTATACTTTTGCTGTAAGATGCAGCCATTTTTTTCCCTGTCAGAGTAATTCAAAAGCAGAAAATTGAGGCAGAGTACACGAGATGCTGCACCTTTATAAAGTAAAACATTCACGTACTTCTGTGTACTTGCTATGAATTCTAACAACTTCAGTTTATCAGTAATGAAATATTATATAATTATATAAATACATTTAACTATAAATATATCTGTATATTTAATTATATTAAAAATAATTGCATAAATTTATGTTACTCATATTTTATGTGTTATAAGTCATCACTAATGTGTGTTGTAATAGATATAAAATACATAATAGGTAAATTATATCATTATATAAATAGATAAATAAGTGAGGGTTATTTTTATATAACTTGGCCAGCCAAGGGCAAAGATCACCCAAGCACTAAGGTGGCAACAGTAAGAGAAGATGGTTTGCAGTGCGTGCTTGGGGTCTGTCTCTGTGTTTACTATTTCTGTATCAAGTCTGTGGCACCTGTATAATCCACACAGAATCACAGAATGCTGAAGGGCTGGAGTGGACCTTGAAGACCATCTTGTCTAACACTTACCACTATCCCAGGCTGCTCCAAGCCCCATCCAGCTGGGCCTTGGACATTTCCAGGGATCAAGGGGCATCACAATCTCCCTGGGCAGCCTGTGCCAGGGCCTCATCACCAACCCTCATAGTGAAGAATTCCTTCCCCATATCTAACCTACATTTCCCCTTTTTAAATTTGTACCCAAGCTGTAAAGTACCAGAGATCTAGTCCTCTCTTTTCTGTCCTCAACTTGCTCCTAAGTGCAGATGAGCTAAATATAAATTTTGCAATATGCACGCAGATGTTCACTTAGAGAAACCGATGCAAACCTTCCTGACAGCAAGTTGCACTGATTGTTGTATTTACTTATTGTCATTTGAAGTTCTAAGGACCACACCCCCAGCAAGCTGCAAAGCCCCAATTCTCAGTGATGTCTGAGAGAAGTAGGCTGGGTTTGTAGAGGGAGTGGAAGGCAGAAAAGAGCCTTTTGCTGTTTTGTCCTTTTTGGAAAGCCTTTACTCAGGAGATTCTGCTTTCCTGGAGAAAGCATTGCTTTTAAATGACTCTTCCTCCACCAGAGAAGCTAAGAACCCACCAATAAAGTTTCTCCCATACTCCCAGCCATGCTGGCTGGTTGGGCATGGTACAAAGTGTGGGAGCAATTTCCTATCCTGTTTCCATCCAGTGAGGGAACTCTGGGAATGAAGCAGCCAAGGCACAGAGGCTTGCTGAAGCAGGGAGCACCCCCTCGAAAGAGCACTGCCTGACCCATAGCTCCTGAGCTGTGGGGGTGTTTGCAGCTGCTCTTTAGTCACACGCTGCCTTCTAGGAAGGAAACTGCAGCAGAAAAGCCAATGGCTCTAAAATGACCAGGCTGATAAAAGATTTAAGGGTCGAGAGGAAACGTCATCCTGCACAGGGTATCTCTGTGGTGTCCAGCCTGCTTTAACAGTCATTTTCACCATCAGAAAGTAGAATGTGAATATTTCCTATTCTGTAAAAAGCTCCTTAAAACACAAAACTCTTAGATCCACCTCTTGCAGTGCAAACTTTCATCTTAATTATTGCTTTTAGGCTGGAGCCAAAAATTAGTTCCTCAGCTTCCAGTTCTTTGGACCATAGCTGCACATTCCTCCTGATGACAAGAGACATCAGGGGCTTTAAAGTATTTTCATGGTTTGTTTGCCATTTCTGTTTTGGATGTATTTTTGATTTATGCCAAGAAAGTTTCCAGTCAGTTGTGGTTTATTATTTGAAAGATGGTATTTTTCAGTGCAGCAACACCACTTCCAGTACACAACACAAAATCCAGGGCTTTTAAATTAACACTGCTGGTGCACTTTCTTCCCTGTAAGAAGTAGTTGTACAAAAACCAAGCCCACTGATCACCTTGGGGAGAGAGAGAGTGATCTGCTTGATCTTTAATTATTATTTAATTACTCTACTTATATGCTGAATTGCCTCTACTGGACAGTATCAGATGAGTGTTTTGTTGTCTCTCTTCCCAGCCCCCCAGGGGCATTAGGGGGTTCATTACCTGTTGTGTGTAACCTGGCAGAGCTCCCTCAGTGTTCCAGGCACGGCTTTATGAGATGTAGAGGATTCTGTGGGGGAGGAAAGGAGGTGGGAGCCCAGCAGAGGGCCGGGGAGGGTCCCTGGGGCCCCAGGTGTCTGAGAGCTGCTGGCAGGGAGGAGGAGGTGAGTGCTGCTTTTCCAGGCTGCTGGGATGCGGGGCTGTGAGACAGGAACAGGCACCACTGCTCGCTGAAGCCACAGCGCTGAGCTCAGGCACCACGGTGAGAGCCCAGCGCTGCTTCTGGCTCTGGAGCCCCCACAGCTCCCGTGTCCTCCGCCAGAAGTGCCACCCCTGTTACCATCCTGTCCAGCACTCACACACACCAGTCCCTCTCTGCCTCTTCCAACACAGGGTAACTGTTCTGTTTTGGTTTTAAGTCCAACCTGAGGCAATAGGGGTTTATTTATCTCATTTCCTGAGCCTAACATACTGGCAAGTCCCTAGAGTTCAACCAGGAGCAACACACAAAGGATAAGTAATATCTGGAAGCAAAAATAGGTTTTACATAAAATTTTATTATCTATTGCTGATAAAGACTTATTTTTTTTTTTTTTTTGGTCAAAAAACCTTTTAAAGGCTCATGAAAGAACTTGCTATATCAACATATTTTTCTCAAATGCTTCGGTTGTGGACTCACAGAGAATAAAGGACACAAGCCTTTTAAAATCATTGCAGGACTTTTAAAACACCATGCCAGACCTGATGTCAGGCTGCTTAGTTGTGTTCTTCAGCAGAGATGCAGCTATAGAGCTTCCCTAGTGGTACCAGGCTATGTTGGGAGAAAAAGTACATCAGCTGTTTATTAAAAAAAAAAAATTCAACAGCTTTGGGATTCATGGAAATGGCACAGAGCTGTCCTCTCAAACTAATGGGCTTCAGCAATGGGACTCTCATTTTCTAGTGCTCCAGTGAAAATTTTTAATATAAAATTGCCTTCAATCATCCATCACACTTTGCTCCATAATGTGGTAATGGGGGGAGGCCAAGGCAGGCTAATGAAATAATCTGAGCTGCTGAGGTGAGAAAGCTGCAGCTCTGCCAGGCTGAGAGCACAGTGTGAGGGGATGCACTGGCGAGGGGCAGACAGAAACTGGGGGAGAAGTTATGCTCTGAAAGCTGGGCTAGTACGGAATGAGGAGATTGCAGGAAGAATGAGGAGCTGCTTGGATTAACACTGAGCAGTTCATCCTCCTTCAGAATTCTCCCTTGTGTCAGAGAAGTGGTGGTTTCCTGCTTCCCAGACTGGCTGAAGGGTACTGAGCTGGGCTTTTTACAGCTCCAGGACTTCTTAGCCTCTGCCTCCTTACCCAGGAACAAACTTTTTTACTTGGGATTGAATTTGACCAAAGATAAATTTAGTCTAGATTTGATTATCACTCTTTTGCCTCTTCTCAACAACCTGCAGTGGGTTTTAAATTTCTTGTTCATTTAGAGGGTCGTTTTTGTGTAACAAATTGCTGTGTTGAGATCAACCTGGCTACTGAGCAGGGCCAGGGAAAGAGCAGAAGCTGGCAGTGCAGGAAGGAGCATGAAATAAAGCAGTAAAATGTGCTTTAGTGATACTGGTGCTGGAAAACCTCTCCTGTAGAGCAGCTAATGGAGCACACACAGTGTGCTGGAAGGAAGGCTGGTGCTTCTGTGAGCACACCTGGCAGGCCTTGAACTTCAGACACACTGAAAAAATCCCACAACACTGACAGTAGCTTCTCAGGGGTGTACATGCTTTTTTATTGATAATGTGGTACCAAGGTATTAGGTACAAATTCTTGACGTCAAGGTGACCAGGATCAAAGGTGTAACCTGGAGACAGGAGGGTTTCAGGACAGTCACATCCCCAAAGCAGCTCACAAGGCTGTGTCAGCTTACCTGCTGCCTCTGGAGCCCTAGGAGCAGCAGCAAAACCAGGAGACATTACTGATATCTTGAAGCAAACATGCTGGAGGGAACTGGAGTTGTAAAAAGATGATTTTCTTCCAAACTTCTCCTTTTGTTCCATTTAACTGATTGCAATGTTAGGGAAAGTGGAAGAATGAGCTCTACAATTTTTAATTCATGAGCACTATAGTTTCACTGGGTTTTATAACCAACAGCCTAGAAATTACCCTGCCCCAGCATCCTGATCTGATAAGCATAGCAACCCCAAGTGGAAAGGCACAGTTTAGGGTTATTCTTCCTGCCCACACTGGGCTAGGTCAAGCACTGCTGTGCAAACATGGTAATAAATGGCCTGGAGCAGCGGCCCAGAATGTGGAGCTATCCCACAATGGCAGTCAGTGACACAGGAAGCTCTGGCTTTTGAGGGAGCCTTTTCACTTCACAAATGTAGAAGGCCATGCCAAAGGATCTACTGAATGGCCAAGCAAAGACATCTTGAGTAACAAATGTAGTCTGGGAAGAATTCATGACATGGCAAAAAGGCAAGTTAGATCCTTCTAAAAAAATTAGTCCAAGTGGATTTCAGATTCAAAACTATTTAGAAAAAAATAGTTTTTCTTAAGTACATTGCAGAGGTCTGGACTTAGCAAGACTTACCTTCATTACACACTTTGAGTGCAGCCATTTAGCACTCACCAGCACAGTCCTGCATTTAGGAAGTCTGTCAGAAGTAACTTAATTCCCTACAGTTGCTTTGGAAAAGTCTCCCCATTCCTAAGATTCAAGATATGTGTATTTCACACGCTGGTCCCAGAATAATGATTTACTTCAAAGTTCTTCTTTCATGCAGCAATTAGGAAAGGCTTTTATTGTTAATGTCTGATTTATCTGAACTGCCAAATACAACGGTCAGCAGTTTATTGCAGGGAGCAGAACACAGATTCCTGTTCATGTTTCCAAAGGCCTTCCAAGGAGCTGTCATCCCTGCTGTCAGTGCTTTTTTCACTACATTATTACATCCACAGTGTTCCAACACTTTGTGTGTTTCATCAAACATTTTCAAGCTTACATTTCCAAGGCATGGTCTTGGCCAAGGACAAGTCTTTGGATGCTGCAGTCTGGACTCAGGTTTAGGGCCCAGACTCTGGGCTCAACTGAGCAGCCCAGCTGACCTGGTCACAGGGTGACAATGCCCATCAGGGAGCTGGCCCAGAAACACTAGTTTGAAATCCTGTGTGTCACAAAACAGATCCACTGCAGTGGGGGCCACTCTCATCCCTGCTGAGGGAGCTCCTAATGCCTGGTGAATGCAGGCTGGCTTTGGGCACTCAGCACATTGTTCCTTTCCAACTGCAGCACGGGCCCAGCTGTGCAGAGACCAGAGTTTGTCACTGCAGGAGATTTGGTATTATTTTCAACTGTGTACTTCTAACTAATCCAACAGCATTTCAAGTAATTTAAACAAGTGTTATCTTACAGATTTAGAGCAAAACGTTGACATACATAATTATTAAATAAGTGGGGTAAAAGATGAAAAAATCATGGGAAATTCAAGATAGGAAAACATAGTGGCAAAATACTAGACTACTTCTCTGCCTCTGAATTCACTCATGACTTGCACAGGATGGATTCTCTTCTTTGCAGAACCTTTTCTGATAGCAGCATAGATTTCTTCTGGCTTCTCTCTTTTAATCAGGGGCTTCTTCTCTGGAGCCTTCATTCTCCACATCACAACTGGATGTCGTGGGCCAGTAGGACTCTGAATCTTGATAATCTTTGTGGATGCAATATAGGACATCTTCACTGTCTGCACCACAGAATTCATTAAGTTTTTGGCAGCCTGAATTAGTGAAGTGACGCTGTCCAGCTGTAATAGGAAACAGAAACACCAGCCTAGAAGTCAGTGTGCTTTTAACCACCTTAGGCACAGGAATGAACAACAGTTAAAAAGTAAGACTACTAGAGACTAAACCATAATTCCCACATTATCCCTTCGTGTGTTTGATCCCTGTGGTCATACTCTACTGCTCAGATTTACTGTGGTGTACAGAAATTTGTGCTGGTGGAATATACCACCTTTGAAAGATAATGCTAATTATTTTGTTTTTTTCTTTAACAAGAATTTATGATGCTTGTTGGGAGGGTCCTATTGCAATTACTACTGATGGGTAATGAAACCAACTTGAAAAAGAGCTGTGAAAATGTGACCCCTTGCTTCCTTTGCTTCAGCAGTAGGTAAGGCCTCCAGCTGCTCCTGTCCCATTCCAGGCTCCCACACGCACTCAGGAGCAGTGCTGGGATGCTCTGAAGTGTCTGGCTCTGGCTCTGGCTCTGTCAGAACTGCTGAACCTTTTCTCAGCAGCCAAGATTTATATGGGATATTAAAAGTGGGATAACCCACAGAAATCTTAGTGACTGTGTGGCCTCTCCAGCTGCTTGGGGAGTGCACCCAAAGACAGAATGCAGAACAAACAAAGCCCATCACCTAGAGGCACCTTCCCCAGCATCCAGTACAGCCATACCAGTGCCACAGCAGGGCTGTCTTCTGTCACTGCTAATGGACAGGAAACAGGAACACTGAGGAAGCTCTCTATAGCTGGGATAGAGAAATAGTAGGATTACTCTTCAAAATGGGAGAGCTTTCACACTTCACCTTCTATACATCCCCTTTGCTGAAACATTTGTGTAAAAGCACTGAGGCCAGTTCTCTTAAGGGCTGTCTGTGGGTTTAGTTGCATAGTGATCCTGTCCTTTGCCATTCAGCCCAAGCCCAAAACTTTGGGCAAGGTACAGATTACAAACGGGGGAAAACGGAGGAAAGGTTTGAAGACTTCTCCCTTTGCCAGGTCAAACAAACTGATCAGGTGAGAGAGGTGTGTTATTATTGTCTGTCTTCATTCTGATTGTGTAACACAAATACAAATAAGGCAGAAATAAAAAATGCACCCTCTAGGCTGGATTTAGTTGCAATTTGGAAATGCCTCTGAACTGGCAGGAAAATCTTCCAGTTAATAGAACACACAGTGCTGCTCTCTGGAAATGCAACCAAAAAAAAAAAATNTTGAATGCACACATATGTGTGATGGCAAACTGAAATTATCTCAATTCCCCAAGAAAAGGTGTAAAATCCACCATATGGCCTCTTAAGTTCATTCCCTGCTTGCATCATGTGAACTTTCTAAAAAGGGCTGCCAGTCTCTAGCAGCCACCTGGTGTTTGCAGGGCACTGCTGCTGTTAAAGGGTAGGTGGGTGTGTTTGGGGACTGCAATGTATGAACTGAATGAGGGAGCCTGGCTGCCCAGCCCCTCAGTAGCCTTGGCCCTGCAGCACAGCTTCTGTCACACAGTGATGTGAACTTCAAAACACATGCTGACTCCCAAGTTTCAAATGCTTCTTTGTACATCTAACACGTGAACAAACCATTTCTCAAAGCTGCAGGCTGCGGGGAAGGTTTTGCTCAGAGTTTCTGTCCCACACTCCCAACCCCTCTGCAGCTCACCCCTTTCCCCAGGGAGGCTGCCTGGAGGTGCGGCCCTGGCTCAGGGGCAGATGGAGGGAGGCCCTAGCCACACCTCACTGCTGGATGCTGTCCATTGGTGTTTACTGGAGCAGGAGGAGACACAGCTTCGTAAGAACTTATTTCTTTCATGCTAACCTGAGGACTGGTTATACACAGAAACCTCTGCATGTACACACACACATGAAATTTCAATTATCTGTTGTTATCTAGAAGAGCTGACAACACCATAATCCTGGCAGCTTCTTGAAAGCTTTGAATACCTTTTTTTTTTTTCCCCCTACCCTAACAGTCCCTTTTCCAACACTGGCATATAGTGACACCACTATGAAGCTGCTGGGACAAAGGAAGAGATGATTTTGGTTCTCTGGCAGATAGTGAATGGGCTTCAGAGGAAGCTTTTTCCCTTAAGCTTCCCAGTGACTGCAGTGTGCATAACTGCTCTACCATTTTAAAGTTGCTGAGTGATAGACGCATGTGATGAGGCGTGGCAGGTTGGGAGGCAAATAAATTCCTGTTTGCAGGGAAAAGGCTTCTAGAAGAACTGGAGCTGGCCCAGTTTCCAGGCAGGATGCTACAAAACTTCAGCTGTTCTTTATTGTGACTTCAGTGTGTGTACTGTGAAACATGGAGAATGTTGAAGTGAGCACTAGAACTTAGCTGGCCTTTCCTCTCCTGTGGAAACTGAACAGTTACCCCCTTCTTCAGCCTCCCGTGGCTTCTTCCACAAGTTGGCTGTGGAACAGTCTAGGGCTCCTTCCCCCCATCACTGGGATCAAGAAAACTGTGTATTTATTGTTTTCTAAACTATATTCATAGGTATCTACTATAAGCAGCAAAAAAACTTCAGGGCTGCCAAGTTTTGATGAGGTTGTAACTGAAAACCAGTATGCAGCCATGCCAGCCTCGTACTCTGACACAGGCTCTGGGAGGGGACACCTGTCAACTCCAGCATTTTAAATGCTGAAGAGCCAAAGCCTGACTCCAAGCCCAACTGCAGAGCTGTTCCAAGTGGCAGAATTCCCCTTGCCACACCAGAGGAACTGAACCTCTGCCGTAGCATTAAAGCTCTACAAATGATGCCCTGAGCCACCAAGAGCTGTGCAGGTACCTGGCCCCAAGCTGTGAGGAACAGTTGTGTGTGTCCCTGCTGCAAGGCAGAGACTTAGAGCCCACCAAGGTTGTATGACCTGGGGTTTTGCTGCATTACCTGCGGCTGGGCTGAGTCAGAACAGGCAGTGAGGTGCAGGGACACTCAGTTAATGCTGCCCTTTAGGCTGTCTGCCTACAGCATTGGCTGTGACCTTGTGTCTACCTGTCCCCTCACCTTTCTGATGCATCTCACATTTGCATTCTAAAGAGGAAGATTGTGTTGGGGTGGGGTATTAACTGCATTCAGAATTTTGGAGAAGCTTTTCGATGTTCTTAGATGTGTACTACAGATGGTAACAATCAGGCCATACATTTAATCTCCTTTTTTTTGGCTTTAGAGAGCAGCTGTTTTTCTACCTCAATGCCAGTAACACTGGACAGTTTGGTGGAAATCTGTTCTATAAAACTGATATACTCAAGAACTTCACTTGGATGCTTTTATCTCAGATATTCAGCAGGCTCTTCAAGGTCTCATATCCAGGAAAACTGAAGAAATGAAACTTGGCATAAATGAAAGACTGATAAAATATTCATTGAGCGTTAAAATTCATTTCACTTAGAGAGATGTAACTGTAAACTCTTCGAAGCACAGCAAGCGGTGCATAAAGTTTCACTAGTAAAACAAACAAACCAACCAATCCCAAACTAAAAGCTGTTTTATTTTTTGCCTAACTTCGCTTTTGCTCTTTCAGCATTTTCCATGGAGATGCAACATCCCAGCCTTCACATTTTACAGGTCTGACTGTGTGAGTTAAGACAGTAATTGATTAAAGGCTTCAGGAAAAACCTCCCTTCCCATTTCTTTCCTCACCTGTCCCATGAGCATTAGTACTTGGCTCCCATTGCAAAAGGAATTCCAAATTATTCTGACACTGGGGAGACACACACAAGATATAGAGCAGATGACAGTATTTTTTAAGAAAAAATACCCCACCCCAAATCAGGCTGGCAGCACTCATGCTGAAATCCACTCTCCCATCTCCAGCACTTTTATTCCTCCTCTGTAGTAAGTCCTGAGAGCAAGAAAGCAAACTCTCCTCTGAATAACAAAGCTGAAGGAAATGGTTAGATGAGAAATTAATTTTGGAACTTTTTTTTCAGTTTGCTTACATGCATTGTATTTTTCTCATTTTTGTAAAGTAATTTCATGTCTTGGCAGTAGTGGCAATCCATTGCTATGAAATGCTGAACAATATAATAACTGATATGGGCATTTATTTTTAATATTCAGAATAAAAAAGTGACACAGTTTGAGGTTGACCTGGAAGTGAAGTTGGATTTATGGGGCGACTTTGTGGGATATACACGTTAAGAAGGGGAGGAAGAAGCTGGGAATTTTTTTTTCCTGCAGGAGCAGGAAGAGGGAGGTAGGGTACCTGGGCTTTCTCCCTCGGCCAGGGCCCCCCTAGGTCCCGGGGGGGGGCCGGGCCCCTCCTCTCTCGCAACCAGGACAGCCAACAGCTCTCCCTCTCTCTCTCTCGCTCTCGCTCTCGCTCTCTCTCTCTCCCCCCACACCCCCACTCCCATCGGGTGGCAGACAAGAAGGCAAAGGGGAAGGAAGCTCTGCCAAGGGGGAAGGGGGCCAGAGAGAGAGAGAGAGAGCCGGCCTTGTGAACATGGGTTGCCTGCCACCCTCACCCCCCCTCCCCCCCNCAAGTGATGTAGTAGCTGTGATCCCATGAGGAGCTTGAACAGAGCAGAGGAGGTGAGATCCTGTGCCCCAGGAGAGAAGAAGAAGACATCTGTTGTTTGGGACGATCCTTTGAGAAGAGGATGAGAACTTTTGCTCTTGTGTACAGTTCATCTTTAAAACAGTAACCCCAAGGTTGACATAGCCCATAGACACAGCTCTGGGAAGGCTGCGGAGATGGGAAGAACCTCACGAAGCAAGTTTTCCCCCTGGATGGGTGCTAGTGAGGACAGTGAGGACAGGAGAACTGTTTTCTTTCCTTTTGTGGAGAAGCTTTTCCATAACATGAACAAGAGGGACTCCTCGCTCTGAGAGAGAATTGAGAAAAGACTATTTCATAAGTGGTGGACTGACTGGAATGTTTGAGTGTTATTTCTTTACATTGACAAATGGGAAGGGAATGTTTGTGGGGGGAGGAGAAGGATCTGAAGGGTTTTGTTTTTTTCATTTTCTTTCTGGTTACTGTTAATAAACTGTCTTTGTACTCTCTTGAAGTTTTGAGCCTACTTTGCTCTTCTCCTAGTTAGTCCTATCTCACAGCAGGAAAGTACTCTGGTGATTAACCAGCACGAGAAACCCACCACATTTAGTGGTGCGTTGCATGGGAAAAATTCAAATTGATTCAAATTGGGGAAAATTTAGAATTGGTAAACCAAAACCACTACACAAAGAGAATAATGACTTAGAAACTGAAGAAACCCTTTTGCTGTTGAAGTATTTTCTGTTCAGTGCACTAAGAAATGCTTCCATCGTCCCATGTCAGCAGTAGTTGTAACTCGTGTAGCAGTTAAATACAAACTCTCCTTATTCCAGGCCATGCAGAGAAGGCAGGCTCCTGCTCCTGTTGTTGGTGTGGTTGTGCAGGTGCTGTCCCCTTGCTATAGGGCAGTGACACACACATGCCTTCCGGAATAAAGCTGCAGAACACTCCCAAACTGTTCTGTGTAACATGGCAGTGCCTGGAGCCCCAGCTGGGACACCTAGACTGCTCTGCTGGGAGTGTTCTTGGAGTTTTTGCAGGGAACTGTAAGGTTTTGCTGTTTGAGAACAGATGTATTAGTTGGCTGTTGACAGTATCCCAAGTTGTATTTACAGTTCAGCCAGATTTAGGTTTTTCATACAGGTAGAAGCTGAGAACTGAACATCAAATACAAACTTTTTTATCAGTGTTTGAAGTCTGAACTTAAAATTCTTTTGGAAACAAGGTCAGTTATTAAAAATTGATTTTAATTGAAACACAAGGTTCATTACATAATTTCCTAGAAGCAGATTTCCTTTGGTACACTGTACTGAGAGACTAAGACTGAATTTTTATTCCTTTGACAGCTACATCTGAAACTAACACAAGTTCTACATTTTTGTGGAGAGCAGTGTCTGAGTAGTGCTGCATTTCAGGTAAGGAGTCCTTATGATAGTGTGCTTTTGATTTTAATCCTGCTTTTTTGCTAGGTGTAGCTAGTTGCTGTTTTGAGTTATTTTATGGTTCTTTCACTAAGATTGCTACAGAAAATAGTCATTTAATCCTTTAAGATTAAAAGTAGCAGAACAATCCAAAAAGAGGGAAATCTTCATTGTTGAAGGCACTGGAGTTTTTGCTGGGTCTTGGCCAGGATTTTAACACCACTTACTTGCCTGGTTTTCTGAGCCTCCCTTTTTTCCCCCACTCAGAGTAGTGTTAATTTCTTTTCAGTGGAAATGGAGATCTTGGTCTAACAGTGGCACCAGAAGATGGGTCCAAGAAAAGCACAGCAAAGTTGGAACTGGCTGCCTACCTGTTTGTGCTCATGCAGCTGACAGACGACAGACAGAACCTGTCACAGATTCAACTCCAGTACAGTTTAGATAGGAAATGAGCCAAAGGGAGCCTTGCCATTGTGATTCTTTTTTCTGGAAACTGTTCCCTCAGTGTTTCGCTCACCTCTGCCTCGTCATGCTCTCCCTCTGGGATACTGGAAAGGTTTCATCCCCATGGACGTGGCCTCAGGAAAACAGCTTCACTGCTTGAGTTTCTTTTCAAGGAACTGAGTTTTCCTAGAAATGTGGCTGTTCCATTGGTTATCTATGTTTGTGTGTCCATCCAGTGATTGCATTAAACACCTCAGGGGTGTCTGGGGTTTGTTCTATGTTTTACCCATTTTTCAGGTGGGGAAATTGAAGCTTAATGGACTGAAAACTAACCATTACCAGAGTCTGCTTCAGCCTAAGCAGGATTCAAAGAACTGAAACTGAGTTCTATAATTACGCCAGGCCTGTGTCCAAGTTAAATGATAAACTTACATTAAGGGCTGTGAAACTGTTCCTGTGCAACACCATCACAGATGGTGATGCTTAGCTAGGCAGACAGCTCAGTCCCTCCCCAGTACTGCTGCTTTCACTTCCAGGGAGGATTTTAAAAATCTATTTTTTTTAAAAACAGGCCCTTGAGGAAAAGAGAACAGTGGCTTAATAGAAATCCTTTCCTTACTGTTGAGGAAGAAATTGAGTGTTTGTTGCAATAATATTTTACATACACTGAGGCTAAGAACTATAAAACACATCCTGATTTTGCTAATTGCCAGATTAATTATTACTAGGAAAAGTTAGCTGTCCTTTAGTGTACATTACCAGAAATATTTTCTACTCCTTTAAGTTAGTTTTTCTCAGTAGATGCAGTTTAGAAAGCAATAGTAACTCAACTCTCTGTGAGTGATTCACAGGAAAATCTATCCCTTGCTTTGCTTCCAAAGGCCAGGATTTCTATATTCACACACCTGCCAGTGTACACTAGGCAAAAGCTAAGAAATGTATAGTGTTACAAAGTAAAAAAAAAAAAAAACCCAGAGTGAAACATTTCTGTCAACTCTCAGCAAAAGAAAACTTGTGTCAGCTCTTGGGGGTTAATGTCAGCTTTTAGAAATTGAGCAGTTCAGTATTTTCAGAGTCAATTACTGAAATAATTCATTTCATGCATGGGGTGAGGCCCTAGAAGTAACCTCCCCCATCTATTCAATCAGGCTGAACTAAGAGTTCTCAAGAAGTGCCAAGGAGAAACGCCAGCCAGGAGAATCGAAGAGGCTGAGCAGGGAGCAGGAGCTGTGCCCTGGTGCTTGGGGGCACGGCTTTGTCAGAGTAGCCACTGTGGATCTGAAGCAAGGAAAAAGGGATGCTGTTCCACCAAAGTCACAGCAGTGAGAGTGGGACAGTGGCATTGAAGGCAGAGGAATGAACCAGGTACTGTAGTGACTCAAGTGGGCTGTCAGGGCAGGCCCTGTTCCAGTGTGATTCCCAGCTTGCTGCTTTTAGCCCTTTGTTCCTTCCATCCAGTCCTGCCAAGACCACAGCAAGGCTGTCCTGCCCATCTCCCTTCTCTTCTGGAGGAAGGCACAGCCAGACCCTAAAAGGAGCTGAAATGCACTGCTTCCATCTCCTGCCCTGCCAAAGGGGCAGCTCCTCTCCACCAGCAGCTGAACCCCTTCCACTGTGGCGAAGGCATGGGGCCACAGCAGTGCACGGTGGCCAAGGCAGCCTCTTCCTGGGGTATGGATATCCAGAGATTGGGACTGGGTCAGCCAAAAGGCTGGGGGCAGAGACTCTCCCTTGCATTTTTCTAACTTTTGGCTTCCAGCTTTGCCTCTGTGTTTTCACCTGTGGCTCAGCCTTCAAAGCTAGAACACATTCATTGCAGTGTCATACTGGAAAGTTGTGATTTAACAAGGCCTGGGAACTCAGGAAGGGAAACAGATATTTCAGTCCAGCCTTGGAGCATGAAGTTAGACACATTAAAGCACCTTGATTTGGCACAAAAGCAGACTGACATCAGTGTTTAAAGTCTGGCTCTTGAGATACCAGGGGGAAGAGGTGAAGATAAGTAAGACATTTGCAGGAACAGCAGAGGGAAACAGCCCCCAGTGCACAGGTAAGGCTAGCCAATCTGGGATGGGGGGGAGCTTCTGTGCCAGTTAGCAAATTCTGGGATACTGGGACTCTTGAGAGTTTGCTCTTCCAGACCCTTCCTTTTTAAAGCAAAAAAACTTTGTCTCTCTTGCCAAATACAATATAAAATGAATCCTAAGAAGATAATGACTATAAATAGCACAAAACAGAATTGCCTAGCAAAGGTAATGGAACACAATATTAATATGTAAGATATGTTCATTTTCTGCCCTGTAATATAATCCTCTCTAGTTAAAGCCATTGTTGGAAAAAGAGCAAACTGGCAAGGTGCAAGCCTATCGCTGTGCAGTGCTTGTAAGTGAGGTATCAGCTTATCTGCATAAGTGAATGCAATTACTGTCAATCTGCAAACTGCAAATGTTACCCCATTATTTTGTGCCTGAAGAGGCACCAATTTAATTAATAGAAGGGAATGTCTGTTTTTTATTTAATCACTTCTAATGAAGACTTAGTGAATCCTCACCGTTTGGACTCGTGCAGCTTAGAACCTCGCAATGGAAGTACTCACAGTATTGGATGGGACTATGAAACACTAAATAGTGAGCCAAGAATTTTTAATGACTGAAAATAACAAAACTACAATGAATGGAGAATGAGAAGGTGATGATCCACATTTCTTACTCTCTTTTTTTTTTCTGTACAGGACCCCTTCTAACCTCCATAATGGGGGGCTGACTAGAAAGAAAGTACTAGAGCTTGGGAACGGACAATGAGAAAGGCAGACTACAAGAGTGTGTGGCCTGAAGTCCAAAAGCCACTAAACAAGGAGAGCTGTGAGAAGAGCTGTCAGCTGGGAAGTCCACAAAGATCCCAGCTGCCTCAGGGAAAATGCCCTAATTAACCTCCACTAATGATACAGCTGGGTATGAACTGTAGGTAAGAAACTTTCCAGGGCAGGGGGGGCTGAGCACTGCTCCAGGGCAGACATGGGCACGGGGCACACAGATCAAAAACAGCTGAAGAGGACTGAGCTGTGTTTATGAATTTCAACATAGTTTTTCATCTGCATAATGGTCTTTGTTGTCATTCCATGCTGGCAGCCAGCAGCACCTCCTCCAGTGCAGGTCATCATGTAGGTGAGAACACACTTTGATGCTGACAGACACAGCTGGCCTTGTGCCATGGCATTGCCACCCACTCATCCATGGTACCATCCAAGGTTAACCTGGAACACCCTTTTAGGTCTCCTTTAGTTGCTCCACCACAGCATCATTCAGAACTGGTAAGACAGCGACTGTGGGTGCTCTGTTTCAAGAAGACAGTTCTTTCTTTTCCAGATCTGTAAATACATTACACTACATCCTCTGCTTTTCATCCCTCTCTTCCTCTCAATTGGTCTTTATGCTTCAAGAGAGGCTGGTTTGGGTTATTTTTTAATGAACTGCTACTCTTGTGAGAAGGAATTTTCCTTGAAGGCAATTTAAATCCAAGATCCTTGTGCACAGTTCTAATGGTTGGAGAAGGGAGGTGTGGGGTAAGAGCCATTTCAAAACAGTGCTTTTATGTGTGGATTCCACTAACTGGTACTCAAAGTGGATTTGTCACTGTGGAAGTTGGTACTGACCCATCTGAATGTGGAAATGTGTCATTTCTCACAGGAGAGGAGCTTCCCCCCTCAGCATTTCTGCTACCAGATGCCTGTCCCAGCTCCTGAAGGAGGTGGGAGATGAGGGGGGGACTGTGAGGAGCCAATGCCAGCCAGAGGAGGGGTGGATGCCCAAGGACCAGGGAGGTCATTCCTGGCACACACCTACATGGATGCAGGAGGGAGCAAACAATGGATGAACCTCTTGAGTATGAATATTTCCTAATGCTCTTTCTGGTAGATTTGTTTTCCTGTTGCAGGTCTTCACTAACCAGAGGATGGTTTCAGTTTCAGGTATTTGGAGACTCACAAGTTTTTTACTTAATGCACAATAAAACTTTTACATCTGCAAGGGCTTGCTGTCTCCTTTTCTGATTCTCATTCAGACAAGATCAGGACTGGGGAGAATATAAAATAAAATCCTATTCCAACTACAGTTCTGATTCCTGTATTTTCTAATGGAGTTCTAATAGTATTTTCTGGGGAGGGAGAAGGTGGGAAGGGGGAAAAGAACCCCTCTGCTTTCTCACACAGAACTTGAGTTTGTCACTCTTTTCAAGGCCAGCTAACCTAGGAATGTCATCAATTTCTAAAGCCTCCACATGCACTTTCAAAGCTGGAACTTGTTTCCAGCTTTTAAGAAAAGCAATTCAATAACCAACCATTTTATACCACTAGTGCATTTCTCTCCCTCTCGACTAAGCCATTTATCTCTACAACATAAATCCCGCTATTCTTCTAAAGTTGAAGCAATTAAAATATAAATAGTTAAATTAATACAAAAGGCCATCACTGGCTTGTTGGGCCGCAGTTTCACATAACCACAGTTTTAATTGCAGGGGGGCAGTTGAGCACAGTCAGTCACAAATGGCCTCCCCTTCCCAAGACAGAGACCAGGGAGACTTTTTTTCAATTTTCTTGTAATTTTTCATAACCACTGACACCAACCAACTGTGTCTTCACTGTCTTTAAAAGGCCTGGGGTGAGAGCACAGCTCTCTTTTGACACTGGCTAGAGCAATTTGGCTCTTTTCTATGTAGCACCCATATTATTAAAAAAAAAAAAAAAGAACACAGTCATTGTTGGAGCATTTTCTAAGATTAAGAGAGTTGCAACCTTGCAGCATCTCACCTTGATTTCACAGAACACACCCAAAGCCATTCAGGCCTCTAAGCAGGTTCCTAATTTCTCCCAAACTGGCTCCCAAACTACGCCCCTACTTAACTGTGTTTATTGAACTAGAAGGGAGTTGATCTGAACAAGTGTAGGATATGGAGGAATAATTAGTAGAGTTAAGGCTTATGCTCACCAGAAGGCCCCATGGGAAAGGCACAAGGTACAGGCTGGATGGTTGGAAGTCAGTAGAGGGGTGAGAGGGAGTGATGAGTGAGGAGTCAGTTGGAAGTGGGATTGGGATTGGATGGTAGGAGGCATGGACAGCAGCAGGCAGCCGAGCCAGCCAATGGGTGCCTTCTTTCAGTTAAGTCTTGGTTTGGTTTCAGTTATGTCAGGTTAAAATTAAAGGTATAAAAAGGGGCCGATTTCTACAATAAAGGGATCTCCTTCAGATGCATAAGGGGTCCATGTCACTTTGTTCCCCACTGCTACAAACAAGCAGGTGGCTTTCTCAAATTTCTGGATGCACAGAGGACAAGGTCTCGCCCTCCTTCCTTGAAGTAGGGTTAGGATCTATAGTCATCTCTTTGGGATTATCAAGTTAAATTTGTCGTTTCATTTTTAGAACTTAAAATTTTTGCACCAGGCAGATTATGCACTGTTGACAGGAGTGACACAACAAAAAAGGTAAAGAAAACAATGTGAATATTCCACAGCAGAAAGCAGAAATAGCAAGAACCAAACTTGGTTCCAACATTTAGCTTTACTATAACCCACACTGATCACAGAACTGCTTTTGAAAATAAGGAAGAGAAACTTTGTTTGCAGCCCAACTGAAAACAAGCATTGGCTTCAGAAATTATAAATACAGTTAAAATTAATTAACTGTATGTTCCAGAGGTTCCATGGTGTCTAAATTACCATTTGAATTAGCCAGCACAAGTATACTATAGAAATGATTATTTTAAATCTCACCTCAGCAACAATAATTTCTGATTTTTTATAAACCACATAAAATGTAGTAATAGTTTTAGTGAGAGATAAATAGGTATAGGTAGGCCTAGAGAGAGACAGAAATAGATATGTACAGATATTGATGGGTAGACACAGGGCTAGACAGGCACAGGGAGAGTTAGAGACAGGTACAGAGAGGTTGACACAGGTAGAGACAGCTCTAGAGAATAGACAGGTGGAGATAGGTAGACAGACATGGACAGACAGAGAGACAGGCTGACAGATATGGATGGACAGAGAGAGGTGCTGACAGATTTTGTCAAGTAGAGATAGATATTTACTATCTAAATAAAAGGCAGACATTTTTGACAAGGAGAGGTAGTGACAGGTACACATAGACATTGACAGATAGAGACAGGTACAGATAGATCCTGACAGATTTTGTTAGATCCTGACAGATTCTCTAAGATTTTAGCCAATTCTGTTAGATTTTGGCAGATTCTGACACAATTTGACAAATTCTGTTAGATTCTGACAGGTTCTGACAGAGATATTGGCAGTGGTGGAGACAGATCTTTGACAGATAATGACAGGTACAGAGAATGAGATATATATAAGGACAGAGAGTGACAAGGACTGACAGGTCTATAGATGGATAGAGATATGTATAGATAACTAGTGATAGGTATAGATATATATGTAGAGCTGTGTATATATAGAGAGATGTAGCTAGATAGAGGTACGTGTAGACAGAGATAGGTTTAGACAGGCAGAGCTAAATATTAACAGGTATAGATAGGTACTGACAGGTATGGACAGGTACAGGTAAGTATCAGCAAGTACAGACAGGCAGAGATAGGTATGGTTTGATAGAGACAGACAGAGATAAGTATAGACAGGTATAGGTACAGATAGGCAGAGATAGGTATTGACAGGTATAGATAAACATAGAGAGCTGTAAATAGGTATAGGCAGATAGAGCAGGTATGTAAGAGAGGCAAAGGTAGGTACAGACAGGAACAGATAGGGATATAGACAGAGATGGGTAACCTGAGACAGGTATAGATTAATATAGATAGGTACAGACAGATGTAGGGAGATAGAGACAGGTATCAATGGATGTAAATAGGTATAGATACATACATACAGATATAGATCAGGATACACAGAGATAGATGAATAGATGAATACAGACAGCCAGTGATAGGTATAGACACAGACAGAGGTACAGCTGGGAAGCGAGAGAGAGAGAGAGAGAGAGCATTCCGAACTATATGAATGTGAAGTTCCCTTGATTATAGTGCAAAGTATGTAAGGGGTAGAAATGTGCCCAGTGGGAAGGGTGTCTTACCTGGTTTTGGTGCCATTTAGCAGATTTATACCTTGAAATCATAATCCTATGTGCTCCAAGTAGTAACACATCACAGAACATGGGAATGTGAAGGCATTTCATGGGTGGCTATGCTGAGGCCAAGTGCATAAAAGTTTCCTAAAATCACAAAGTATCTTTTCCATGGCTAATGATACTTGGCTCTAAAGGCGTTAGTAAGTCTCAAATTAAAGCAAAATGAAGAAATTCACTCAGGAATTAAGTCACCTTGCTCTTCCTTTTATTCTGTAGACCTGTAGAATGTCCTGCATTTTTTTTCTGGCTTGGAACTCCACCCCTGGACTGTTTTTATTGTGTTCAGAGACACACATTCTAAGTGTGTAAGCCTATGCACCAGCCAAACCAAACTACTTCAGAGTAACAGTGATAATGTGCTGTGAGAATTTAAAAAGGAAAGGGGATTGTTATTCCTTTAAAACCAGAAGTACTATGCCTCACTGTCGTAGATTCTTGCAGCATGTTAAGCGGGTATAAGAAAAGAACACAGGATTTGGAGTGACAGTGGAACATGCTGCAAGCCCAGGAAAGCCCAACTCAAATGTAATATGTAATTTGACTAACAGAGTACTTGATGCCATTTTTCTACTTACTGCAGACATGATGAGCTCTCCACCGAGATTCTGGATTTCTGCTTTAACCTGGCTGCAGATTTTGAGCTGATGGGAGTACAGCTTGATCTGTTCTAGGTAAGCCAGTAAATCCTGTTTGCACGACTGGTCTGGGCACTGAAAAGAACAGTAAGTAAAGCACTTCAGTAACTGCTGATTCAAAATGATGTCTCAGGAATCACATTAAAACTTCACTGAGGAGTATTCCAGTTGCAGACTACTGGAGCCTTGCTTTTCACTGCAGTTGTATCAGGCTGCAAAGTTCATTCCTCTTGGGAAGCTTTTTAATGCTATAGTTGGAAGCTCAGATTAAGCCTAAGGTTCCCCATATGCATTCTGTATTTAACATTATTGTGCTTGCCTTAGCAGTATTTCTGAACACATCCTTTAGTGTATGGAGTAATTACTCCTAGTCCTAAGATGATCTCTAAGAAAATACCTCCATTAACAGTGATGAAGGCAATCCAAATAGATTTTGTAGGCTGTGTAACCATACATGCAGAGACATGTTAACATCTATATACTATGCCTTATCTTGCAATGTGATCTATGGGGTTTTTTGTCTTTCATCCAGACTGTATTGAACTCAATCTGCAGATCTTATCTAGCAGTGGGAGCAGCAAGATTAGAATGTCTTAGGGAAAAATCACTGATTTCAATATTTTTAATAATACAGATTTATATTCTAGAAATAAAATAGGATTGCTGTAATCTAATTTTTTCCCAGAATACATGGGAGTACTTGGAGCGCGATGTTGCTCTGTGGGTACCAGGCCAGCCATAAAAGGATGGGTATGAATTTGTTCTAAGGCTGATTCTCATTGCTCTGGCAGAAAAAAAGGCTCTTAAGGTGAATGGTGAGCCCCTGTTGTGCTCCCACAGCTGGAAAGAGTAAGAGTGATAAACAAGCACAAAATGCCTGCAGGTTTGCAGACGTGGTTTTGGCCCAGGTGTGGTACTTATATGATAAATACAGCCCCTTCATTTCATCAGGAAACTCTGCTCAGCTTTGGATACTGAAAAAAGCAAAGATACATCCCCACCAACTGCACACTGTCAACAATCACCTGTGGTTTTATTGAATTGTGGTCAGTGGATTTAAATCCAAAACCCACCAGGAGCCAAAAATACACAAATTCTACTTAATTCCAAAAATATTTCAGCTCCTGGCTTTGCTGAAGGAACTGTACATGTTCAAAGGGCTGGTGTGACAATGCTGTTCTTCATGGCTATGCAATAATAGTAAGTTCATGCTTTAGACTTAGCAAAAGGTAACAGTAAACAAGGAAGGTCAGAGTGTACAATTTTCAATTAATTAATACGACTTAACATCAGTCCTTATCTTATGTTCTGCTACATCCATTATTGTTTTCTCTATTTGGGCACAGTTTACAACAAAATCAGGAACACTTCCTTGACATGTTCTCTTTCTGTGTGATGGAAAACTGCCCTAAAGTATGTTTTTATTTCTTCCTTATTAAGCACTGCTTTAAGGACTGCCCAAATCAGTATTTATATAATGGTATCTCAGTGTTTAGAAAGCTGGAATATTTGCTCTTTATTTAATTTAATTAATAAAAAGTTATACTTCAAGTAAAGTACAACACAATCCTTTACAGCATCAGAACTGTATTGTATTCCTGGAATGAGTTTCTTCCTTAGTTACACTTTGATTTTATCACTCTGGCCAGAAAAACTCAAGAGAAAGGTGTATAGGGTGCCAATATAGTGCCTCATGCACTTCAAACAGTGATAATTACAGAAGTTCAGAGACAAGAATGATTATTATATAGTACTCTTTTATATATTAGTGTCAGTCCAGTCCCAAGTAGTGTCTCCCTTTCACAGCATTACAGAAGAAATGTGTACCATTTTAGGAATGCTACAGATGATACATATCAAAGACCAGGAAACTCCACTCAAGAACAAGACCTTGAGGTTCTGTGGAAACACCTTCAAGTGCCAGAAGCATTCAAAAAAAGCAAATGCAGGGCACTGCATAAGAAAATTCTCCTGAAATGTAATTATGCAACTGTACAAGTCTGTGGCATATCCACAACTTCACTACCCAAGTAGATACAGTGCATCCTTCCCCTGCACTGGCCACACTAAGGCCCAGACAGAAAGAGGAAGATTGTAATGAATCTTGGAATTCTTCCTCCATTACAAACCCCAGGGCTCATTAAAAGAGACTCCCAGGAGTGCAAACCAAAGGAAATGGTTAACACTGGGTTGTTAAATTGCAGAAATCTTTGTTACAGAATGGTTATATTAAAATTTTACATAGATAAAAGAAGTTACTGGATAAATGAATAGAAAAGCATCAAGGACTATTTCGCATGTCAAGTGTATTAAAAATATGTTTGGTTATGTAAATTCTGGCATGGCTGCTGGAGGCTGGGAGCACCGTGGAAGTCAGGCCATGATCTCCCAAGTGTGTCAATATTCAGTGTTACGTCCTGGCAGCAGCAGGGACAAGTGTATCTGTGCCCGAGGTGGCCACAGCACTTGAGCAGGGGGTCGGGCCCGGCCAGGGCCCCGCTCACACACGCAGCAGGCGTTTTACTCACGGGGCACATGGAATGGCCTGCACTGCCCTCAACATGAACAAGCACTGCAGAAAATTAAACCTCATGCCTTGTAGCATGTCAGATCAGCCACCAACAGATGTTAGGAACAAATGTACTGAAGGGAGGACACTGTATAAGGAATCATCTACATATTGCTCAGATGCAGGTACAAGCAGCACTTGCTCACCAGCAAAACCAAACACTAGGCTGCAACAGAAGGACAACCGATAAATTCTGAGTTTCATCATCCCACAGGCAATTGATGGTTACGAGTTTATTGCTGCACATTCCTAACTGGAGAGGCCATCAGATTCCGAGAGGGTTTTGCCCCACACATCCTGTGGGCAGGGGCTCCTGCTAACAGGTGCTCTCTGTAAGAGCAGCATCAGAACTGACCTGCATCCCAAAGACGCAGTGGTATTTTACCCAACAGAATATCCACCAGAACATTCAAACAATTTGAGAAATTAAAATAATGCAGTGTTTAATTAAAACCAGACTGAAACCAGCATTCACCATCCAAGTGAAAAAGCCACTGGCACAGCAGTTGCACCAGGGGTGTGAATGAACAATGCACAGTGGCTTTTGACTGCAGACCATTCTGGGTCAGGTTTGTTCTCACTTCATGGGGATCAGTACTGGGGATAATCACCCACCACCTACTATAAATGTATGCTGTGCACAGACAAGAGGCAGCTTTGCTGCTCCATTAGTAGGGTTCTCATCACCGAAAGGGATTATTTTACACAGTGCTTTCCTGACCACAGTTATTAGCTCTAACAAACAGCATTCTAAATGACCCCAGTCAGGCCTACCTGCCTGGGATCCTAATGGGTGCAAAACAACTGCAACATAGAGGAGGCTCTTAATACAGACATCACTTTTCAGCAAATTTCATAATGCCAGGGTGATGTAATCACTGCCTTATCTTAGGGCTTCCAGGTCACATTAAGTAGCAAAAATCTTCTGACAGAAGGAACAAAGAACAAAAATATTCTGACAAAAGGAAACGTCTCCTGATAATGAATTTATAATGCACTTGTGATTCATGTGCATAGGTTGCTGTTGATGCTGCAGCTACAACAATTTGCACCGTTGTTACTCTGAGCCATCCTAGAAGTGCTTGTGACTGTGGACTGAAATACAGCTGAGTTCTGCTAATTGTACCACACTGTATCCTTTCCCTTCAAACACAGCCACAGGGAGCTATAAAAATCATACAAATCCTTTTTTTTTTCACATAATAGAAATTCTATAGAATTTAGTTGTTAGTAAAAGGCAACATGTGAAATACTCAACTAAAAAGTACAAATGCTGCCCAGGAAGGCACTATTGGCACTCATATTCTACTCTGGGCACTGAATTCCTGAAGGGCTTGTCCAGTTTGGCCAAAAAAAATTCAGAGAACAGTTATTTGGTAACCCAGAGGAATGTAAAGTTTATTTTATTTTAAGACCCCAGGAGTGCAGAGATAGGAAACCTGGCAAAACAACAGCTGAGAAAATGAATTTGAAAACACTTCCGAGATAAAAAAAAACCACCACAATGAGAAAAGAGCTTTCTAAGTTAAAGGATAACTTTGCACAGCCAAAAAAGGTTACAGAAGTTAAAAGATTTCTAGCCATGAGAGGATCATACTAAGAATATCTGTAATAGGAGGAATAAAGCAAGATTCTCTTTTTTACTAGATTTGACACCTATCTAGCAATACTTGCAGCTGTGTTTACCATAACAGGAAGGGCTTTCTTCGTTCATTTTTTGATTTGTGTTTGGGTTTTTCTGGTTTTAATATATATAATGTAATGTAAAACTGCATCTAAAATCCAAGCAACACCTGTAACTAAGGAGTATCCTTCAGATGCACAGAACAAATTCCACGGGTCAGGAGGCTCCCGAGTGTCAGCTGTGTGCAAGCTATGAGTAAGGACAAAGGCAAAGAGTTTGAGTGAATTCAGTAAATGGGCTACAATACCCTGAATGATGTCACATTTCCCAGCAGCTCTGAGGGGACACACAAATTATGACCACTAATGGTTCACGAATACTTTTTTCTCATACTGATTTGTTCATGTTTCTTGTCTGGAGTCACTGTACTAATACAGCTGAAATCTTTATTTCATAGAAGAAATATTTCAGTGAGTGGATTCCCTGTCCTAAAGTCAGCAAGAATTTATGACCCTTACTCATCTTTGGATTTGCTATCTCATAATTTTCTGCAATGTATCAGTGACAGGTTTGAATTTTTATCTGTAATAGATAAAAATCTTGAAAGCAGCTGTTGTCCAGTGCTGGAAGAATGTGTGTCAAGATCAGAAATGGGGAATCCAGACATTTTATCTATTTTTCAAAAAAACTGATCACAACTGTATA
This sequence comes from Dicaeum eximium, assembly GCA_013396995.1. Taxonomy (NCBI): domain Eukaryota; kingdom Metazoa; phylum Chordata; class Aves; order Passeriformes; family Dicaeidae; genus Dicaeum; species Dicaeum eximium. The sequence continues at coordinate 25,591 of VWZP01010004.1, forward strand.
GATGCAAAATAGAAATTCTTTGTTATCTGGAATCTAGGGAGACACATGACAACCACTAACAGACTGGTGTTGCTTCCTAGACAGTAGGAAAGCAAGCACTGAATATGAAAATAAAGAGTGCAGGGAAAAGAGAGAGCACGTGAGGGTGTGGAAACAGTGACTGTCCTGTGCTGCCCTGGATCCAAAAGGCAGCCACAAAGGAAGAAATGCTTCAGGTGTGACACCTGCACACGGCCGTTTCCTGCAGTCCTCTGTTGGTGTTGTACGGCCCTAAAGAGACCCAGCCAGCCTGATGAGGAGGCTGCAGGGGTACTCACGTGCCCCCTGCAGCTCCCCTAGGCAGGCTGCTGAGTTACCCTGCTCCTGCTGAGCTGTACTGTGGGGAGGTTGAGCCATCTGCTGATCTAAAATTCCAAAAGCAATAAAGCACACCTTCCAGTTCTAATACTTTGCATTTCTGGTGATAAGTAACTCATAAGAGTTACTTAAAGCAACTATAAATATAAATAAAAATTAAATGCAAAACCAAAAATCACCTTCGAGCTGCAGATTTGCAAAGGCCAAAACAGCCAGAGTTAGGGGTGGGAGGCAGAGAAGGAAGGTACAGTAAAAGCTAGAATTCTGTAACTCTGCAGAGGGTGGAGACCAAACCATTCTGGAGCCAGGCAAGTCTGTCCTTAGTAAGCTGGTGCTGAGACCAAGCACCTGCCCACAGCAGCAGAGTTCTGTGCCAGTGCTACCATCTTGTGTTCCCACAGCTCACCTGGAGCAGCTGCCCTTGCTGCCAGGTAATTTACCAGGTCAGACAGGAGAGGATAAGCCTGCACCTCTGAACTGACGCCTGCACAGCTGGCCTGGCTTTGCCTGGCATGGAGTTCATGCTCTCCACAGCGGCTGGCACCACGCTGTGCCGGGTTAAGAACGGGAAGGAAGTTGGTACACAAGGACCTTTCAGTGCCCCACCCTCTGCCAGTGAGCAGTGCACAGGCAGCTGGGGGGGAGCATGGCCAGGACAGGTGACATGAACTGGCCAAAGGCTCTTCCATACCAGTTCCATGAAGTGTCATGCCCAGTATGGGGGACTTACCTGGAAAGGGCCAATTGCTGTTCAAGGACAGGCTGGGCATCAGTCAGCACGTGCTGGGGAATTGGGCTGGGCATCACTTCTTTCTCTCTTGTCTCAGTCCTCTCTCCCAGCATCAATATTAGTACTTCTACTACTACTACAACTACTGTTATTATGTTTTAACTTATTAAAGTTTTTATAACAACCCATGAGGTTTCCTTTTCTTTCCAGTTCCAGGAGTAGGTGACCAATCAGCTGCATTGTACTCAGTTGCTAGCTAGGGTTAAACCAGGACAACAGCTTTTTATACAACTATTTATATACTAACATATATCTTAATATGTTAATAATAATATATATATATATTAAAGCAGCCATGAATATATATTTTTAAATGTGTATCTATATACATGTTCTTATATACTGCATGTCTAAAATGTTGCATTTATAGCTTAAGGGAGCTCACAAATATTCACACACATGTACAAATGCATATGCAGATCGATGTGTGTACCTAGGCAAGTGTGATGTATGTACACATCCATTTCAGGGTGTACATGAACAGACCACTGATACAAATGGAAAAGAGAATCCACATGGAGGTTCAGACAGGATCTGTGTCACAGGCACTCCTGTAGGAGACCCTGGGAGGTGTCAGGGGAGTGTGTGTGGCAGAGCAGGGGCAGGGTTCCTGCAGTGCTCCATGGTAACTCACCTGGTCAGCGATGAGCCGCGCTAGGACATCCATGCGTGAGCCCGACTCTGAGATCATCTTGGCAGCGTTGATGACATCGGATGTTTGCTTCAGTGGGCCTCTCCCCCTTCAGAGCAAACACAGACACTCAGAATAAATCACATCCATGCAAACTGGGTGCAAAACAACTCAATTAAACAAAGCAACATACAACACTTGTGTATGTAATCCATACACAAGTGACAGTAATTAAATCCCCTCCCACAACTGTTTTCATGTCCCACAAATTTGTATTGTTTTGCATCACTGGGATGCAGAAGTGCCAGAAAGATGTCACAGTTTCTTCATATTGAAAGTATAACCCATGCCAAACCCTGATTTTAAGAAATTTCTTGGGTAGTTTGCTATTCCCAGAGTTTCATGAAGTTGCTTTCCATTCCATGAATTTTCTAGTAATATGTTCCAAGGAAGTTTGGCTCAGTGTATTCTGAGAGTCATTATGGCTATCTGGTCAGAAAAATAATGGGGTTGGCTTAGTTGGGGTTTTTTAAATGTAATTGGTGCACTCATGCACAAACAGAGATGTATGAACAAGGCTGCAAATCAGTGAATACATGCCACTCAGAACACAGACATGCTGTATCGGAAAAGTACTTCCCAAACAATTACAGAATTTCTTCAGAATTTCAGTCTAGGAAAACAGCCAAATTCTTGTGAACTGAATTCTTGAGTCTGCCAAAAAGTCAGACACTTTCTCTATGCCCCCCTCCCAAGCCCAAAAAGCTGCTTTATTTACAGGAGAATGTTTCTAAGAACTACGAAGGAAAAGGTGACCACTGGAGGCAGGAAGTATGACCACCCTTCTCTTCACATTTGCTTGAGCCTTAGGCTCTTTAGTGCTGAATCACTTCACACCTAAACTAAAATCAACACCTAATTGTACTTCATGCACGTATGAAGTGAACAATGCTGCTGAACTCAGCTTTGCCTTCCAACATCTTTGACAAGAATACTTCTAGTTTTACTAAGTATTTAATTTTCAAAGGCCCCAAACCAATTTAAAAGTTCTGCACTGGACAAAGGAAGTAGACAACATGAGAAAAAAAATGCAATTCTTTGTTCAAATGAGAAGACCCTTTTCCTCCAAGTTAGTACGGTTTTATGTGTAAAGAGGATTCCAGTAAAAAAAACTCATTTAACCTAAAAATATTATTGTATGGACCTGTACAAACACTGCAGTCAGAAATGAAGTCAGAAATTACAGTGGTGACAACACAACATGGCAGATAATGTTTAACCTCTTCTTCATTAATCATATTGCTTAGGAAAGAACTATTAGTTCTTAGGGGAAAGTATACTTTACAAATTACAGTTCCTTAATCTCAACTTTGGAAGTCCACATTTGGAACAACCTGGAATCCAGTATTTAACACATTGATCTACAGAAAAGCACCCTGTTGCTATGGCAAACCTACTTGGCAGATTGATCAGTTTATAAAAAGATTTATAGTGTATGTGGGGAATGAATTTGCAAATGCAATCTCTTGTATCTAGGATTAAGTACTTGAACCCTCACCCATATCCTTCATTTGTCCTTCCTGGTCTTTTGCCTTTGAATCCTTAGTTGTACAGCCCAATTCTTACGTGTGCCTACTGACCCTTCCCTCCATTCCAGGCCACAGGTTCGTTATTTGCACTGCAGCAGTTCCAAAGGCCAGAGGTTTGTCAGGCATCCACAGCACATCCTTTAGCTGCTCCACAAACTACCAGCAGCCCAGCACTCTCCTGGCAGGGTCCAACCCAGGACCAGCCAAACAATACCAAAGGTGAACACAAGCCAGAATTAAAATAGCGAGCAAAGGAGAGATTACAATAACAGTTCAAACCATTTCTGCTTAGGTAGTTCTTGTATCTGCAGCAACTTTGCTAACATTTGAAGCAGGCTTTGAGGGTAAAGTTCTCCAATTAAACTATTTTCTTGTACCCTCAGAGATTTAATGAGAATGAAACAATTCCACCCAAAAAAATTACTTCAGACAAATGAAAATGAAGTATTAGTTTTCACCACAGACACGGCCACCCTCAGAGCCACTAGAGGAGCACTCAGCAATGACTGTTCTGGAGACTTCTGCCCCACGGGGCACCTAATGCACCAATGGTTCAAGTGCTCCACTACAGTCCCTAAGAAATGTGGGGTCAGTCTTGAAATAAATGTTAAATATTTAGGAATGCCTCAGCCTTATGTTAAAAAGTGCTGAAACCCCAGCACATTAAGGTCCAGGCAAAAAGAAAGCTCCTTTGCTACACAACCAAGAACTATCTGTGCTCCTTTTTTTACCTTCATGTAAAATCCAGAGCCTCTGACATAAAGCCCAGGCTTAGCTGCCTTAGGGTATGGCATAATAAGCCATTAGTCCCAGTTTATGATGCTGGGCAATTCTGAGTACTTTGAAAAGAATACTTGGGAAAGTACACCAGATCTGCTGAATCACTGGCCAAATGGAAGAAACTGAGATAAAAACAAAAAAAAAACCAAATCAGGATGCTATTTCAACTGCAAACACTAAATTTGGACATAAGTAATCTACTGATTAGAAAGAGAGAGTCCCTATAGCATTCCTGTAACAAAGCCAGAGGGGTTGCTTCAGCCATCAGTCTAAACTGGAGTCCCCAAGGCAGAGCTGCTGTGAGAACAGCAGATAGCACACCAACGTGCACACACAGGTAATACCCTACACAAAGCTTTCCTGCAGCTTTCCCTGTTTTGGTAAAACTGCAGCTCTGTGAGGGTTTCCATGAAGGAAGCTTGGACACAATGGGAAGCTGTGCAAAAAGGATGATTACATGTCACAAACATAAGGAGAGACAGAAGGGATTACACACACAACAATGTGGGAGTTTGGAGTGGGGCAAAGGGGTAATGGTGAGCAAGAGAGGCTGTGGGACACATGGAGAGCCTTCCAGGGGCTCCAGGGCTGTGGTGGGTGTGGAGGAGATTTGGAGCTCACCTTCTGGAGGAGCAGGCTTAGGGAGGGGCGGAGCAGAGCAGCCATGGGGCTGTGGCACCACTGCCAATGGGTGAGACCAGCCAGCTGCCTGTTCTGCAGGTGGGATCGTTCCATCCTGTGCTGAGGGCTCTGCAGTCCTATGATTTTATAGTTTGAAATTTCACAAGGGAGTTTCATGGGTTTGGGTGAATAACTACCAGGTTCAATGCATGTTCCCTTCGAATAGTACCAATGCAGCTGTGCACTTCGTGAATTCCCACTTCTCCTGATTTAGCACAAAATCAGTAGATTCAGAATGCCACTAACTCATATTAACTCCCTGAATCCAGATGTTAGAGACACATAAAGTCTATTGAATCATCTAGGTTGTTTTTCCCAGCCACAGCACAGCTTCCTATCAGTTTTATACGCACTTGCATTTTTTTCTGGTAAGTTGGAAGTATGAAAAAACACTTTGCTTGAAAGGCAATGTTTCCCTGAGCTATCTATCTCACTCTCTGTAATGCTTTTCCAGATATTTAGGTCCTTCTCTGTATCACTGTAACAGCATCCTTTTCCTCCTACAGACCTATTCCCTGATCCTCCTCCACTACATCCTGAAGCATCCCAAATTATGGTGGATAGTGCAGACCTACATCCAATAGCTCATGCATCTATAGCTGTTCAAGAAACAAACATAAAAAATCCTTTCCACCATCTGGAAGTACCATCTGTTGGTCAACAACATCACAAAATTTCTCCATTGTAGAGTTTTCCACCTCTTCTGCTAAAGAAATTAGAATATCTCTGCTATGGAAACCGTGTAATATTTTAAAAATTTTTTTTTCAAGTCAGCTTTAATCTTACTGTTTTTTCCCTGCTTCCAGTCTCTAATTTTTAAGGCCAAACCTCATGCACTCAGTTACTGAAGCTCATCCCCAGTGATTTAATTGGGTTCCTAACCTACAACAGCAGACTCTGGATTCACTGCATGGAATATCTAATACATCTATTTTCCTCACACCTCACTATTTCCAAGCATAAAGCCTTACAGGTTGAGCAAGCTGATAACACATTCAAGGTGATGAAAAACAAAGACAAGACACAAAATAGTATATTTACAAGCGATTATATCTCCCCAAGGTAGTGATAGATTGTTACCAGAGCTCAAATCAACTGCTCTATCCAACAACAAAATTAGGAGTAGGTCATAAATAATATATAGAGAGACATCCAGCTAAGTCTAACAAGAAAGAAAATGGATTATGTACAAAGAAAGCCGTTTGGAGTATCTCCACAAAGGTACAGGAGAAAAAAACCCAACACTTCACCTCAATGTTTCTTGAAAGGTATAATCACAGGAAGAAAGAAGTTGGACTGTGTTAATTAGTACAACACCAAAGGTTTTGGGAAACTGTGAAAGAGAGCCTGAAGCCTCTCAAATCTCATTGTTCTTGCTCCAAGCCAGGACAAACTGAGAGCAACTCCATCCCCGTCTCCCTAAACTTAACCACACCGATTAGCAGCCATCAGTATGGGGCATTACTTTCTGTTTTCCTCCATACTGGAATTTTACTCTGAAAAGCAGTGGTACCCTTAATTCTTACAGTAATGAAAACTGCTTCAGCTCCAAAACATGTTTGCCATCACCTTTTCCAGGAAGAAAACTTCTGTCTGCAAGCAAAGCTGGTGGCTGTGCTCCCCTCAGTAAATGTTCCATACTTGCCCTGCAGCAGAAGCAGCCAGAGGGAGCTGCAATGAGCAGTGGCTGAGGAACTCCCACCTCACACCCCACCACATGGACACATTTCACAGCACTCCATGGTGTGAGCTGAAAGCTTCACCGTCAGCTCCAACCCAAGCCCCTGTGGTCACAGCCACTGTCCAGCCCTGAGCTCCAGGCTCTGACCATTCTGCCATCAGGCCTAGTTTGTAGCAGGTCCTGACAGCTCCCACTCTGCAAGTTTGCCAGGGGCAATGCAGAGGAGGCACAACTACAAACCAATCCTAACCCAGCAATGTATCTCTCTCCTGCTGTTCAAACCTAAGCTCAGCAAAGGATCAGGTCTGGCAATCCTGGCCAAAGCCAGGCCAGTGTCCATCTGAGCAGCCCCAGTCTGGACCATCTTTTAGGGCTGGAGGAAGCTGACTGCTGGCAAGGACTCCTTGGAGGTGGGAGTGTACTGGGACATTTCCTGAGGTGAGAAAGGTCAGAGCTCTCACTCGTGACTAAAGTGTTACTTCAGGTACACATTTGTCCTGAAGAAAGTGTATTACTCACACTGCTGTGCAATTGTATAAGGTACAGCCATTACCTTACTCACAGAAAGATACTCCTACAAATAATAATTACCTTTTATAGACACTATTGTGGTTAGTTAATTCAGTTGTCACCACATTCCGGGGTACCATTTTTACCTCCTGCAGTTCTTCCCCAGACACACCATGTGTATCTTCTTTCTTCTGCATCCCACTGCTGCTCAGCAAAGCACTTCAGTACTGGCATGGTAGGAAATCTGGACTCCGGTTTCACATTCTGATCTCTATTCCATGAGCTGTTTCTGAAGTTTGCTTTCTGTTTTATTAACCCAGTGATTGTGTGCAGTCCTGAGAGCAGGGGTAAGGAAGCAGGATTCACATCTTGCTCATTACAAATGCTCTAAACTTACTGAATGAATTGTTTTCTCCTGCAGATCAGTTTGCCCGCCCCTCCCAGTTGAACGTGCAGAGTTTTTGGTGAAATCTGTGAAGGGCTTGGTGTTCAAGGAGGAAAAATCACACTTTCTAGAATAGTGGCTATAAACAAAAATCCTTTTAATTACACCTGGTTGCACATCTCTATAAGTTACATCTACACAAACAGAAGGCAGCAGAGTTCCTCAGGAAATCCACTTGGGGAAGAGGTAATTGGAGATTGTACAGGTGGAACCCAGAGCTAACCTCTGCCAGTTCGTTACAGCTGTAGACACAAGAGCAAGAAAGATTTTAGTATCATGCATTTTGTGTCGCTGTCTGGGTGTATAGGTTTGGAAATTACAAGAGAAGAACTCTTAATGCTGGTAAAACTAAGTAACTGAATTAAGGCCAAACCCCCCCTTGACATTTACAGGTGCAATGGCTGAAGCAGGTCTATTCCTTAACAGAATTAATATAATTCAAATGAAAATGCAGCCAGATGAGAAAAGGGAAGAGTAAAAACACATTCAAAGGCATGAAGTAAACAACCATAAACTCATTGTAATTAATAGTATTTTGTAGGTAAAAATACCTTTTGTGAATAAAGGAATTTAAGACTTTCAAAAATATCTGGATTCTATCGACCCAAGAATAGGACAGTGGAGTTCCAGGCAATATGAACACAGCACATATATGTATCTGTCTATTCAGTAATTCTGGAAGTGAAGATGGGTTTAATACAGGAGTTTCTCTTCCTTGCTGCCCTCCTGCACTGGTAATACATGGGGTCTGCATCTCCCTCCAAGAGGAGTAAGGGAGAGGAGGTCCAAAAGCACCGACTTTGTACAGCAAGAGTGGGGTGATATATACACAAATCCAACCTGAGTATTTTGTAAAGGAATGTTTGTAAAGGCTGTTCTGGGTTGGTACCTTTTTGACTGTGCAGAAGCCAGCCCCTGACCTGGTGCCCTTCCAAACCTCTTGGCAGCAATGCCAGCAGAGCAGCTGCCCCAATTGTCTGTCAGTTCCAAATGGTGTCTGCTGAGGGCAAATAAATCCTATCAATTTGAAATCAAACAAACAAAAAGTAGGCAGAATGTAACAGATATAAGTAACAGCCCACATGATTTTTCAAGCATAAATATTGTCTGACTAATGGAAAACAAGCTTTTATGGCTTCTGGAAAGATTAGAAGCTGTAAACACCATGTATCTTCAGGCAGCATCTGAAACTTTCTCCTGTTGCATTTTCATGATCTGCCTAAAAAATACATAGAAAATAGATGAAGTCATTGCTAAGGAGATGCCAAACTTGGAAGAGCACACTGCAAGAGGGACTGGTTATCAAAGGGCTGCTGCTACAGCAGAGGGCAGAAGAGAAGCAGCCTGGTTTCTCTGGGATCTGCCTTCATGTTGGAGCTGCTCAGTTCTTTATTCCTGGCTTGAATGAAGGGAATAAAGAGAATGCTTAATGAACTTACATTTGATGCTGATGTGGAAGAAGAAAGAAATAGGCTAGGAGGCCAGTTTTGGAATTAAGAATTACCTGAGATAAGCAGGAAGAAAAAGTAGATGCAATGAAAAGAAAGATACATGCCCTCAGGTAGGAAAATCAAACACAGAGATACATATGGAGAGTCAGTCCCTACACAACAGGACAATGAGAGGCACTGAGTTTTAGCAGATCACAAATCCACCAGGAATCAGCACTAGCATGCTGCAGAAGAAGAGGTAATGGGAAAGTGACGTATTTAGAGCAGAAATAAATGCTTCTTGTCTTTTTTACACTAACGAGGTCTCTGTAGGAGAATTCCTGGAGAGATGTAAGACTAAGTTTAGGAAGGAGAATGAGTGCCAACAGAATGGATTAGGTTTGGGTTTTTTTCTATCTAAGCTTCAGCTTATTCCAGTGGAATAGGCACTAAGGCTCCTCCTGTCCAGTGGCAGTCGCTGGTCCATGCATAGGGAAGCTGTGGCCCTCACACAGAACAAGGTCCAGCACCAGTGACATCCCGCCCACCACCAGGTCCTGTCCCACAGGCATCTCTCCTGTCCAAGTGGCCACCCTGCTCCTGGGAGCTGTACTTCTATACTCTCCCTTTCTCCAAGGCAGAATGATAATGCAACTCTGGCTAAAGAAATAGTGAAAATGAAGGCCAGTGCAAAAATCCATGGGATTAGTTAAAGGCTTTACACCTCTGTGGCAGTGAAATGGGAACTGAAAATTACTGTTATTACAGCAATTTTTTTAGATCAATACAACTTTCTATCAGTCCTATGATTCTTTTTCTCCTACACTATCTAGATACTCATTGTTGATCTCACATTGGTAGTTTTTTTATCTGGGTCATCCTTCTCTCCCCAAGTCCCCTGTGCTTTCACCAACTCTACAAAATAAAGCCAAGCTATTATTTAGAAGGCTTTGCTCTATGAGGGACTCAGTAATTTGTTTTTGTTGCTCTTACTTGCTGTATTGTGCAACCCAAGACCAAAATACAGCTAGCAAAAATTTTCACAGCACTTCAAAAAACACAGAAGTAGATTTTTCAAAGACCTTCAGTGACTATCAATTTCAATTCTGGCGGCCATGTTTAAAATTGCCCAAATCTCGCTAAAACCAAGATCACTTGCAATCTCTGAGGAAAGCCTGAGTGCTGTGGTAATTTCACAAAGCACCTGGAAGACCCTGTGGTACATTTGTAGCTTATCTCCAGTGCCACACCCATGTAGCAGGGATTTGTCAGTCACTGAGCAGCAGAGCCCTGCCTCCCCATCCACCCCAGCTGCTTCCAAGGACGTGGTCCCTGGCTCTCCGTCTGCTACAGCCCTCAGGTCCATCCTCACTAGTTCTGCTCCTGTCCTCTCCATGCTTTTCCCAGAGCTGGCCATCTCTCACCTGTAACAGACAGCAGGACTGCACCATGACAAACACAATGCCCTTCATCTGTAGCACTGCTTGGACAACATATTTGAGGATACATAAACACAGAAGGAACCTTTTCCTAGTGATCCCGGAGTTTTCTTCCTCTCTGCTTGGATAAATGAAATCACAATCCATTTGAACATGACAAGGACAAACAGGTGTATTTCTAAGCTCCCGTACTTTATTTGGCAGCTGAATAAACTTTGTTAGAGCAATCCAGGCACTGAGAACTTGGCTGCAGAGTCAAAGGTGAGCACTGCAAAACAACTGTCACTAGAAGTATTTCTGGTCCCCAGTTTTAAAAAGCACAAAATCAGAAATGAATTTCTGCTTCAGAATGCAGTCCCCTATAGCAGAGGGCTGCTTTACCATTTTGATCATATCACTTGTGGAACTAAGAAATCCTAATATAATTCAGAGGGAAAAATGCTGATACTACTTGAGTAGTTGCTGATAATAATGTTACCTATCAGGGATGCTTCACGATTTGGAACTGCCTCTTAAAATAATATGGAAGAGAACACAAAGCAGCAGTCAGGTGGGAACAGAAGAACGTATGTCAGGAGAGAAGCTGTACCTGCAGCCTGGGAGACAGAAAATCAGCTGAAATTCTGACTATGTTAAATCACAATTCTGACAAAACTCACCACAGCAACAACAGAACATGGGAAGCAAAGAATCAAAGGGGTATGTTTGTACAGGTCTGACTCTGATGTGCTGAATATTCATTTGTGCAGCAACCAAACACAGCAGTGTCTGGATGTTTACATACACTATTTATAGAGATGAAAATCAAAGAATTGTGTGATCTTCCCACACTTACACTTGTGCACACACAGAGACAACCTTTCCCTTCACTTCTAGATCCCAAAGACCAAATCTTCTCTGAGACATCTGCAGTTCTCTTGTAATCATGATGAAATGTGTTAATGAAAATGTGTAATTTATATCCAGTTGAGACCAGCTGCAGGAGGCACATATACTAAATAAACAAACAGTACACCATATAATTAAATACTTTTACCTATATAAAAAAAATAACACTATCTGTGGTAGTGGGTTTTCTAATGTTTTATATTATTGTTGAATGTTTTATATTACTGTTGGTATATCCCTAAAACCTCCCTTATTCTGTAATCCCTAATGGTTTGCCCCGAACCCCTCCTTTCCTTATAAGGTGTTCACCCTCCTTCCCTTGCACCTGCCAATCTCCCCAGGGCACATACCCATGTTCCAGAATCTTCCCTGTCAATCTCTTACACCCAACCCACGAGAGTGTCAATCCTCCCTTAACCCATACCCCTATTCTGGAATCTTCCCTGTCAGTTATGTTATCCCTATTCCCTCATTAGCTGCTGTACCTTGGTCCACTCCCACCCTCGACCCTATTGGTTTGTGTTTGTAATCAATTCCTCCCCCACCCTCACCCGATTGGTTTCTGTATTCCTCCACCCCTGGATTCCACCCCCCCTTAAAACCTCGTGCTCCCTGAGCAAGCCTCGTGGCTTCGTGGACCCCTGGACCTGAATAAACGTTCTCTGTCCTACACCCGAAGCTGCCCGTCTCTCTCCCTTCGAATTACTCCGTCTCCTCGACGCTGCACTTATTGCCGCTGTCCTGCGCTCTCTGCGAGGGAGCGCGGGCTGCACCGACTCCCCCGAAACCCCGATCGGGCGGGACGGGGAGCGGCAACACTTGGTGCGCTGCCCCGGAGAGCTAGCCGGAGCCCGAGTGGACACCGGGGCGGAGCGCGTCACTATCAAATTCTCATTGTGATCTAAAGATAAAAAGCACTTTACAAAGCTCATCATATTGCTGAACTATTTAATTATTTGTGGATAATTTATGGATTTTACACTGAACCAAAAAAAAAAAAAAATGTCAAAAGCTTGTAGTGATGAAAAAAGTGGAAAGAGAGGAAGCTGCTGTCCTGCAGCAGGTCTCAGTTGGGTATAAACTGGACTTTTATGATGCATCTTAACAAAGACTGCAAGAGAATTCCAAACATCCAAGGGTGTCCATTTGTGTGCACAAGTCAAAGTACAGCATGTCTTGGATTTTCAGCTCTGTAAGCGTATATAAACATAGAAATACTTGTATGTTTGGTACTAGTTTGTTAAAAAGAGATGAAATTATAATAAAAGCAGTGGTTGGTACAAGATAGTGCACCTGGATAAATCTGATTATGCCTTTTGTAGGCAGATGGCAGCCATGAGGCTCAAGTTTAGTTCCAGAGGAAATTATTTACAACTGCAGAAACTGGTTTCTCCAGTTTGCAATTTCCTAGCCACTATTTCCTGTGACACCAGAAGGGCCTCCCCAGATTCCCTGTGATCTGTTTCTCACAGCCATACACAAACACCATTAGTGCAAAGTGAGAGAACACCATGACATCTCAAGTGTTCTGCCATCTCAGCCAGGCATCAACTGTGTATGCCTCTCACCTCTTCTTACTCTCATTATCTCTCAGATGCTTCTCCATCTCCTTCTGCTTCCAGATCCAGCTTTTCAAAGGACACTTTCACTTCCAGTCGCTAAGGTCAGCAGACCTTACCAGACATGGACTTCAATTTGGATGTCTGTCATTTTAAGCCCATTGTTACATATCCACAGTTACTGTTTCAGTGACTGCAGAAAAAGTCTCTGCTGTTTGCCTCATCAATCTGTGTTCTCCCATTTTTTTCTGTCATGAACATAAATTAACTGAAGATTTTAACCTCTCTAATCCAGAAAACCACCCAAGAGCCTCACAGACTGCTTCAGGAATTTCTGAACTCTGCGAGCAGCAGTGATTGGGCTCTGAATAACTAACATTAAACTTGTAGGCATACATTAGGCTTTGAATGCTCGGCTCCCCTGCACTCTGAGCTGGGCTGGGCAGGGAGGGGACAATGCAAAGGACACCTCAAGGCTTGTCCTTGCCCAGCAGGCCAGGACTGCCTGTGGTACCCCTGGGCACTGCCAGCCTGGCTGCAGGGGCACTCCTGGCTGTCTCCTAGGAAAGCCAGCACAGCAAGCACAGAGGTGTTTGGCTGTGTGCAGGATGTCTCCAACTGACCAACTGCAGCTGCACATCTGCACCCTCCCAAAGCACACAGGTGAACTACAGCTCAGTCAGATATAAGGAATCCCTCTACAGAGAGCCCCACCTGCTTCCCACTCCTGTGGACCACGTGGTGAATTTTCAACAGGAATTATAATGTGCTGTAGAAAAAGCAATTCTTAAGGGCCTGGAAGCAGAAAAAATGCCACAGGAGGGGTACTAATGTAACAAAGTAGGAGTGTGACCAGTACAGGGCAAAAATAGAGCATTGCCTCTTAAGTCAGTCAATATTGTACTCTTAAAATCCTCTGGCTATGCTGTAACCTTTAAGAAATGAAACATACTCCTTGCTTTTAAAAGTGTATCGTTTCAGTTCTCCAATAACAAGAAGCAAATAGATTGTCCTGAAAATCACTATGAATGTCTTTACTTTAAAAGCAATCCAGCTACATCTACACCCAGACTACTTTCTTATCCTTTCAGAGCATGCCCTGCAGCAAGGCCTGTTCAGCAACTTAAACTCAGTGAATCCCAGAAGGTAGAGTTTATGGCTTTATGACTGCTGTGCTATCATTTTTTAGGGTATTTATTCCTTACTTAATTATATCATTAAAACAAATTACATTAACAGCAGACGTTACCTTTGGAATTTCCCATCAGAGCAGAGACACTCATGAACTGAGCGGCAAAACTGAGTTACAGGAGCCTGGCGCAGGGCCATGCTGTTGGGGGAAATCACCTCTCTAAAGCAGTCTCTGGCCTCTCCAGTGCCAGTGCCCCCCCAGCAGCATCCTCAGGTGGATTGTGAGACCTCCCAGGACATCCCTGTGTCCCTCAGCTGGCCTGTGGTCCCACACAGCCTCTGCCTAAGCCCTGCACTACTGCTCAGAAACCAAACTCACAGATTCCCCAGATACAGAGAGATAGCAGGGCTGTCCTCGGCCAGCAGCTCTGTCCCTGCACTTATGGCCACTGTCCCAAGGCCATCCTTTGCCTCATGAATGCAAACGCCACAAGGGACAACACATGCAATCAAATGAATGGAGCAACATGTTCTATGAAACATCAAATTCTCACTGAGAACAACGCAGGGATGGAGCACATGGTAGGATCTGACCCCACTTGTTTAATGGCATGTACGAATGAACAGAGAGCACTTTCCTCCTGGCTTCAAGCAGGTAAGAACATTTCTGGATGTAGAAAATGAACTAATACAAAATATATCCATGCATTTTAAAAGCACAAGCTACTTGAAGACCATTAGGTACTCTGGCAGATGCATAAACTTTCAGATAAAAATCTGAATTCAGAAAGTCCAAGCTAGAGCTTGAAGGTGCCAACTACCCTCTGGACAAGGAGTTGCAAAGAATCCTAATTACATAATCACAAACCCAGATGAAAACACAATGGTGCACTTCACTTACCCATGGAAAAAAATGGACAGTAGCAAAAAAACCCCGTAGACACTGAAGAACTGCCTTCTAAAGGATTTTTAGATTTTTCAACAACTAACAAAGACAGTCAACTGATTATCCAAAAATAAACATTGAAAAACCCAAACTCAGAGTTCACAGAGCTCTTTTTCATGAACTCCAGAGAGACAGAAAGACTACCAAGAGTCACAACAAGAGAGCTCTGGTTCAGTAATGCAGGGTCACAGTGCCAGCTGTTGGATACACCCAAAAAGCTGTAACTGTGCATTTACACATGCTCTATGACCAAGTTATCTTTTTGCAGTTTACACTTTTGATCTGCTTTTTCCCCTAACCCAACTGAGCACAATCGCACTGATCATCTGACGGAAGAAACTGCAAATAAAAGTAGATTAATTATTTTCAGTTTGCTCTTAGATGCCACAGTTCACATCATTAACCACCACATCTGTTTTGTGGCAAGAGAGCAACACATCTTGTGGATCAACTGTCTATATGGAGATCACCCTGCAAGTAAAGACCCTTTATCTAGATTTCAGTATCAGCCAAGCAAACTGGAAGCTGTGGGAAACCTGACACAGGCACAGTGCTGGGGGTGTGAACACAGCTGCTAAGAGGGCTTTTAACACAAGTAAGCTAAGAGCTCTATCAACAATGCAGTTTTTAACTCTGAACCCTTATCATCTCAAATTTTCTCCTTTCCCTTGACTATCTCTTCAACCACAGTAATTAAAAAAAACCTCATCCAGATCTCAAAAATCACAAAACTGTCCAAAAAGTTGTGCTGTTTGGATTACTTGGGGAGAACAGGGTTATTTTTGAGGCTCAAGACCCCAGAGTGGTCATTTCTCCAGGCGTTCAATCTCTAATCGTGAAAGACCAAACCATTTTACCTTCCAGTCAAGGTTATTGAACTGCCGACTGCAGTCACTGGGGACACCTCTGCAAGAACTGACAATGAAAAGTATCTTCCCAAGCAGACATCTGAGAGGTTCCTCTATCCACAGGTCCTCAGAAGCAGTCATTTTAGGGAAAAATAAACTTGTATTCCTAGATGGAGCAGAAAATTGGCAGAACTGGCAAAACTACTGACTAGCAGTAATGTCACAGGCTAGAAGGGAGGCCATGCTATGGCCACATCTGTCTCAGGCACCTGAAGCTGTGCCAGGGAGCCTCTGCAAAGCCTCCCTCCGACACCCTTCGGATTCTCGGAGCTGACTCACAGCACGCTGCCTCCCCTCTTCCAGGGCAGCCCTTCCTTTTTGCAATCTGGCCTGCAGGGTTTGTCATTGCCGTGGAAAGATGCCAAGCGACTCTTCCCCAAGCCTTTAACCCCTGGAACAACCTGTGAACAACCTGTGCTCCTGGCCACCGTTGCCAGCTCCCTGTGCTGTGAACACGGGCTATTAACAACCTTATTTCCCAACACTGGTGCCCACAAGCTGTTCATTAACAGCTTCTCAACACTACTTGAAAGAACAAGACCTCCCAGTGGTATAATTATAATTTAACTACCCAGAATTAACTACCCAGAATGTCACAAAAAAGGAATCAGTCTTCGGAAAAACCCCCAGAAAATACAAGTAAATACTAAAGTCTGATTAAAAAACTCACCTGGGCTACCAGTAAACTGCTAACGTTTTTGCTTAAAAAGATGTAGTTGGCTAAAACTGCTTTTCATCTTGTGTTTTGCAAATGTTATAGATGAGGAATGTAATAGTTGGCTCTAACAATTATGTTAAGATGTATAGTGATGTTATTGTAGTATGTCTCCCCATCATTCTCTTTGCCCTTCCAATAGCCTGGGTGGCCGGGGCATTTGGGGGAAGGACAGGCTTTTTGCTAAGGGGCACAGCATGGCAACACCTGACCTCCAGTGAAGTTACAAGAAAGCAGCCAACACCAATGGACAGCGACCAGGAGTTAACAGACAGACTTTGGCAGGGACTGGGGTTACCTGTTGCAACATCAGGAGTTTAAAAGGTGGAGCAACGATTTCCTAGAGAAGCAGCCATGTGGCCAGCAGCCACGGGGAGGGGGGGTGGTGCTCCCAGTGCTGTAATTTTTCCTTATTTAGTCCTTTTGTTGTGTTTTTTTGTTAAGGTTTAATAAACCTTTTAAAGATTTTAAAAAGTGAGCCGTTGTTTCTCTCAGCAAAGAAAAAACAGCAATTATAAAAGATTTTGTAACTATGATAAATGCTTTTTAAATTGAATGAAATTTAGGATGCATAACATGGGAATTGAATAATTTTTTGGAGTTAGGGAATCAATTTTCTCCTGGTTAAACTACTGTATCTTATAGTACTATGACACCTGCATTTATCAAGTTTTCAAGTTTCATCTCCAGAAAACAATGACAATTTTTGCCAGACTAGGACATTTCCCAAGGAGAGTGATGAAGTTGAGCCCTCTGCACACCACACATTATAAACTCAGCAGCAACTGGAATTAAGGGGGCTACTAAACCTAGAGAGGAACCAAACCAGGACCATCAGAACCAAAATGCTGCCCAAACCTGCAATGATAGGCTCAAAGCTAGTAGTGGAAGATAGTAAAATTCACCTTTCAAAATCAGTTCTATTCCACTAGCAGAGTAGTATTTTAGAATTTCTCAGAAAACTGTCCTCACCCCATTTGGTTTCTTTTTCTAAACCTACTTTCAGTCTTGCAAACTGAAACTAATGACATGATCTATAATATAATTAAGTGATTTTGTAGTAAAAAAAGAACAAAGTACTCATAAAAAAATGTACATTTTATGTTATATATGCACCTAGCACATCTGCTATGCCACTGGGACAGATGTTTAGTAATATGAATATTGGATCATATTGCTAGACTGCTAATAGCTCAGTAATCTACCTTCTAAATACCACACAAGTTTCTGAACATTATCAAAATTATCAAAATATTTCAAAAACAAAATCCCACTTTACTGCTATGGCCTGTGAAAATCACCATTATCTTGCAGCTTGGTTTCGACAACAGGGTACATGTTGTGTTTATAATAAGTATGTTGTATGAAAGACTTAGAGACGCTCCCTCTAATATGGCAACTTAAACAAAACTTCAAATTCTCAGGATTAGAAAATCTCCCCTCTTCTTGCCACAGCATTACAGATCATGCCCTTACCTGAATTACTGGCTTGTAGTGAGAGAGTTTAGTTAGACAATTAGACAATTCAGTTAATTATGGAAATGTTTGGCTCCAGCTGAGCATCACTGTTTTAAAATTTCTCAAACTGTATAAATAATGATGGTTTATTAAATTAGATTAAATTTATTAAAGATCCTAATACCTTTTTCTAATATGCCAGTACATAACTACTGATGTCTCACCCTCACTGTGGAAATAATCTCTCACCACCTCTTCTCCTAATTTCTAAACCCTCACGAAGGTACAGATGATGTTTACTTCATTGCAAGTTCACTAAAGAGGAAAAAGTACCTGGCTGTAAAATGCAAAGAGGAAACTATTTTCAGAATAAAAATATCTACTTTGCATAATGACAAAGAACAGTCCTAGACTGAAATGCATTTTCTTTGTACTTCATCAATTTGATATGTACCTTGCTCGCACTTTGGGAAAAAGAGTAAGTAAACAAATTCTCATTGATATGGTTGACTTGGAGTTATCAACAGCCCTGCAATACCAAAGGAAAAGGGTTATGATGTACCCATCCTCCCAGATCTCCCCCATTTTTCATGGTGGGCTCTCCTTATTGCTCTGCTTACATAAACACAGTGTAACATAGAGACTGTGGGAATAAAATTTGTATTGTCAGGCCCAAGCACTCAAATATCAAGAATCAGGCTCCAAAATACCACAGAACTGGAATAAACACCAGAAGAATTGAAATAATACATCTGCAGTTCTTTGTATTTACTTTCTCTTTTCCAAGCCTTCAGGGGTCCCATTTTCAGGATTTGCTCAGCAACCATGAAACTTAATTAAAAAATGTTGGGGATAGGTAAGTTTCTCCTACAGTAACATATCACTACTGCCAAGACATGAAATAATACACATAAATAGATTTTTAATAATGTTCTGAGTTAGAAGCACTGATATATTATATGAGTCTAAAAAAAGAACAGTTAAAACATGCAAGGTCTTAATTTCTGTCTGCTCATCAAATGACAGTGAGGAAGCTCTCTTGCAGCCACACAGTGGTCAGAGGTAAGTGGGAATATGGCCAGAGAATATTAGCACTGGCTAGACTCTATCACTCATGCCAAAAAAACCACCCCAAACAAAAAAACCCCTGGAGCTAAGACTTCAGAAAAATTATTAAGATTGGTGTTGTTTGATAGAATAAGCCTTTGACAGGCAGTCCTCTCTCTTACAGTGCTGTTCAAAGCTTACCCCACTTTGCTTTCCACTCCACCATTTCAAGAATAAGGAATTTGCTACAGACTGGCAATTAGAGAGCATCCATCATTCCTGCTGCAGAACATTGAGGGGAGGAAGGGATTTCCTTCCCCACAGTGATGCAAGAACACACCTGCTGAAAGGCCTGGTTGAGAGACTGCCAACTGAGCCAGAATTTGGGGCCTACAGAGATTATTCCTGGTTTGGACTGCCTGGTGCAACCTCAGCAAGACAGGCCATTCCTGATTACACTACTTAGGTACTTCGAGGTTTTCTTAACAACAAAGAAGGCAGGGGACTCTTCTGAAGGGACACACAGTTTCTGCAGAAGATTGTATTAACACAACTGACACAATTCAGCCAGGCAAGTTACTTGGCATCAGCAGCAGCGTCACTGTCACTTTGTTGTGTCAAGACAAAGCATTCAAAAATATGTCTGACACAAGCTCTCCAGTGAATAAAACTTTTTTTCTTGTATCATGGTAGGCAAAATTTCCTAGGATGGAAAAGGGAAAGGGAGCATTTAAAGTGAATAAAACATGCCCAAAAATTAATGTGGTAGTCCTGACTAAAAACACCACTTCATTGGATTTTTCCAGCAGTATTAAACCACACTTTTTTCTAAGGCCTAAAATTATAGCAGCAGCTTGTTTCCTCAAGCCTACATGATTTAAAGTTGAAGAGAACTTCTGGAATAAGTTACTGCCTTGGCAGGGAATGCAGAACAACAGCTGCTTGTTCAATGAAATCCTGACAAAATCTTGAGGGTTTCTGCTGCTGAGACAGCAAAGATATGAAGAATGGCCCTGAGTAACCTAGTGAGGACTTCCCTCTACAACATCGCCATCATCATTCCTCCTTTCACCATCCTTCTGTTTGGTTTGTCTACTGTCAGAAGCCCGGGGAGATCTTATCTGAGTGCTTCTCCCCTGGGAACATGGGATTTGCATTCCCAACACCAACAATGGACTGCTGCTCAAACACCAGCCAGACACCACCGGAGAGCTTTGCCATCCTGGGGCCATCAGTCTGCTACACTGTGGACTGCAAGAGCAACTGCTCTTGCAGAGAATCTGATGCATGGGTCTGGAAGTGCCCTTTGAGGAATGAACTAAAAATTCCCTCGGCTAGTTTATAAAGGTATAGGAAATGAAAGAGAAGTAACTTATTGACTCTCCTAGTAATCCAGACTGAACTGCTGGTTCCAAAAGCAAAGTTATGGCTTGTGAAGAGGAAAGCTGCAACCCTGTGTGGAAAACAGAACATTCTTGACATGGGTAGACTGTAACAATTAATCTGGACAGGATCTACCCATGTACAGCCCTAAATACTTGGAAATGCAAACAACATGTTTCAGGCATCAATGCAAAATTAAAGGCGATACTGACTGGATGCTTGCAATGCCCCTTCCAGCAGCAGTAACTCCCTTGGCAGCAACTCCTTCCTGCCACATCCTGTGTTTCCCACACCATGCCAAACCCTTGGTGTAAAACAGCACTGAGCTCTCATAGTTCCTGCTAACAGATGTCCAGCATCTGGTGTCTTCAGCTCCTGCCTTCCTGTACAAGCACTGAGAACCCTTTAAGGAAATCACTTTTCAAATATTCATGTTATCCTCATCTGCTACCTCTGACTGGCCCACTTGAAAAGCAGTATCAACAGAGCAGGCAGCAATAATGAAGACATTCCAGAGAGAGAAACAGAATCATGCATATTCCAGTACAGAAACCTTGAAGCACTAAATTAACTGGGATCTATGATCTGTTTGTAACTATTTAGCAAAAAAAGTAACTTAAGAGCAGAGAATCACCATATGTCTAGCAATTACCACAGGCCCATACATACCGAAGAGGCTTCTCAGCCATTACCCACTGAATATACTGCTCTGCATAGATGATTCGGCCAACAGGAAAAAGATGTTTAAACCAATGAACAAAATTGAAAATAAACCACTGCTTAATGGTGAAAGTAAGTCAAAGCTGTTAGTGTAAATGGCCAAGACTGCCCCTAATTTTATACCTAGCTTTCACAGTCTGCCTTCAGCTCCAGGGAGAGACAGACTCCTGTCAGGACAGCAACAGAACTAGTGATCAAGTCATCCAGGTGGAAGTGGGAAGCTGATCTGAATGCTGAAAAGCAGGAACTACATTTCTGTTTCCTCCTTCTCTGACAATGCACTGATCAGAAGCACGCTTTCTCCACAACAGCACTCATTCCTGGGGCAGGCCTGCAGAAAGAAGTATGCTCACAACACCTCTCCCCTCCTCCTTTCCAGCTTTGGTTGTATTTTATTTCTTTTTCTTCTTAGTATATTGAGGACCTGTGGCCTTTTCATCAGCCTAAAGAAGACCTCAATGACAGTGCCTTATTTTAAGGCAGCAATAGAGGTGCCTGTGCAGAGATCATCTCGGTGGTCTATGGTAGAAATATGACTACAGCAGGGATCTTTAAACTACCTTTTAAATAGGTTTACCATGAGATTAAGTAACCCTACTGAACTCTCAAACTCCTTCCATTACCTCTCATCCACTCCAGACACACTGAGCAGTGTCACCCCTTCCCTCTGCCACCACAGAGCACACACATGAGCAGTGGGGTTATGTGATCCATTACTTCCTAGCAGTAAGAATAGCTCTCAGATGGTCTTAACAGGGCAGGACTGAGACAGCTTTGAGAAAATACTGCAAAAGAACACCTTATGTTTACAATCTGCCATGAAGATCCCTCCACACTTCTGCCTTTAGCCATCTTCTTACCAGCTCAGGGGCTGGGCTAGGGGCTCATTACAGACATCCTCTTTCTGCCCTCCAGTCCTGTGCCTCAACCTGGCAACAAGGCAGGAGGATGGAGAGGCAAACCTATTTGCTAACCTTTATGAGCAGCAGTACACCAGCTCAGTCTGAGGTGTACTGAGAGATGCTAAATGACACTGCCAGTGCCACCTTAAGGAGCAAGAGTTTTGATTCCCAAAAGTAGCAAAACAGCAGCTGCCAAAGGTACTGAATTGAAAAATGTGTGTTTAAAAATGCTATATAATTTTGGAAGAAGGAAGTGTGAAAACCATTGGCAGGCTATGCAAACCATAAAAGGTCCTAGTTTAATATAAAAACCTTGGAACAGGCTCCAGTCATAATTTCAGCAGAAAACAGCAGTTCAGCACTGTTTCTGTTGTTCACTGTGCTCCCAAGGTGAGCATTTGTGCATAGTTTTTCTCGGACGTATGCATACTCCAGGAAGAAAACTAAACTAAAACATTACTAAATAAAATTCATTATATAGGAAATACAGTAAGAGTGCTTGCAACCCTGCAGCTTCGGGGAAGAGTTATATTTTATTCGATGGCAACTCCATCCTAGCCTGACTCTTGGCCATAGAGAAACCAAAGGTTCTTTCCTGTGGAAATTATTTCCTGTGGGTTGATCACTCAGAGAGAAGCAAGTCAGATATTCGGTAGGGTGAAGAGAGGCGTGAGAAATAACACAGGAGAAGTGATTTTGGACAAACAAAAGCCTTAGCTCTCTGAAATAACCATGCCTTCATCTGCACAGAAAAGGGTGACTACAGCAAGTACTGCAGTTCTCAGTCTAGGGAGGAGGAGAAAGTAATAATAAAATAATAATTTAGAAATGACTGAAATAATATAATTCAGTACAGGAAATTCCAACTGTGCTTTTTCTCCCCGGCCTAGAATGTACTTCTAGCTTCCCAAACAACCAAAGGCAGACACACAATCTGGAGCCTGCAGCTGATTTGAGTACAGCTGGGTACCACATCAACCTGATTTTCAGGATATGCTGTGCCGTCACCTCACCTACACAACGACAGCAGACACATCCAGAACAAAGAGACAAAACCTGTTTTTTCTCCAATGCTTATGAAATTATTGTACGTGTGAATGTAAAAGAAAATAGTTTGTGTTATAAAATCTCTTTGCTTTGGAAAACATGACTTAAGGCCTCAAATTTTCCCCGTTTTATATTCTGATAGAGCAACCTTGATATACAAAGTTGATAGCATTGCTAAGGGAAAAGAAGCAAGGGAAAGATGGTAGTGAAGTCCCTATACCTCATTCCCTTCTCTGGACTGCCCACTTGCCTCCCCACCGAGATCAGAGTGGCAGTCGAGACAACAGCACCCCCTTACTGCAGACATCTCATCCCGGTACCATAAGCAGCCCCCTGAGGATATCAACAAATTCTTGCCACCAGTTCTGCAAAGCCTATTCAGCCTCAAAAGCAATTCCCACTGATCTGCTTACTTTCTATTTCACTATCTGCAACTACTACTAATTTTTATGTACCCCCATTAGGTGCTCTCTGTATTACCAGGTTCACAAACTCTGCAGTGACAACTCCAGACTTCTGTTTCAACAGCCAGGTCAACAGTGCAGTAACTGCAATACATCCATTCTTAGACAATAAATTGTCAAGAGAAATGTGGGTGTACATCATAGTCTGAACACGACTGATCTCTTGTAAGCAAAACTTCTATTTGAATCAGCATTAAATTCACAAGGAAAAGAAGTAACTAATATTTTATGTCAAATTTCTGGTCGTAATTAATTCACTGCTGTGCCTACCCTTCCAATGAAGGGGCTGATAACTGCAAAAGTTTCCAGTCTTATTTCTTGGAAGCCCTCCAAAGGTTTAAGCTTCTAAATTCTGCTAATTAATTCAGGAGGAACCTGAACATATGGTGTTACAGCCAAAAATATATAGCATATACAACATATAGCAAATAAATCCCATAAAAATAGGCCTATATTTTAAAGTGTAAAAAGCTGGGAGAGGTATTTTGCCTTTTTAATGACTGCTTCTTTATTTTCATAGGAGACATTGCTGGGTGCTCTCACCCAACAACAGATTGAGCAAAATAAACATAAAAAGAAAACTTGCACAACACACCGAAGATCAAAAGGCAGTTTCCATGCCGTGCCTTTGGAGAATGCTACAAAACTGTCATTGTTATGACTTCCCTGAACACTGTCATGAGGACAGAACTCCAACTCATCACTGATCACCCCTCGTATCCAGTATTCCACGTGATCCTGGCTTCCCGTTCTGGGCCTGAGAACCGGCTCTGCTGTGCCCGGTGCCACGGCCCAGGGCACCAATGGCCCTCAGCAGCGCAGGCCAGGCTCACCTGGGCCCCTCCCACAGCCCCAGTTAGGCTCTGCCCTGCAGCCCAGCCCAGCCCTGGCTCACAGGTACAGCTGCCCCAGCCTTGCCCTCTGGCTGGGTGCTGGCCCTGCCTTGCCAGCAGCTTCTTTCCCGGACAGGCTCAGGGACATGCCGCAGCCTGGCTTTGTGCCCCTCAAGGGATCATGGAGCTGCTCCCTGCTCCTCCCGGCTGTGACTGCCAGTGCTTATCAGCACCCTGGGCTGCTCCTACACCCCGGTGCTGCTGAACGGAGCGGTGCTCAGTGCAAGCTGTGTCTGCACTGGGATTCCCCTTGGCCCCCTCCCTCAGGAAGCAGCTGGGCTACGCCCTCACAATGGCGGCACTTCGCTCCTGGTGCCCCCAGGACGAGGTGCTGAGGGATGGCAGTGCAGCAGCCCCAGTCAGTGTGGCTGCCCTGCAGCAGCCCAGAGCTCAAAGGTTCCTGCTGTCCCTGCTGGGGGGCTGAGCCCACCTCTGCCCACCCCTGCGAAACGCTGAGCACACCCTGAAGTGCTGCAAGGCACCGCTGGCTTCAGGCCGGGCCCGGAGCCGCTCGGACAGGCACTGCTCTGACTTGCTCTGCTGTACCCGAAGGACATGTCCACCACAGCCCTCCTAGCTGCCCAGGAAAGCTGGCCTGGAAGCTGTCAAATTACTGACTGAACTCCTCTTTACATTCCTGATGCCTCTGCTGACAGGAGCTGATACTTGAGAGTTCTGAAATCCCTTTGTCCTCTGACTATAGCAGACCCTGAAGATGAAAGGCAAAAGATGGCTCTCTCGTACAAGACTTACAGCCTATCACTAAAATAGGGTTGCATTTGCTGTAATCAAATCACTGTACACTGTGATTTGTAGCCGATTTGCTTCTAGTCCTAGAGAGACTTCTGGACTTCTGCCAGAGGCTACATAGATCTGTTTGTCTGCCTTATTTGTGATTTTGCTGTATTTGAGTGTATCTCTCTTTTTCTTTTTTTTTTAACTATACATATGAGGCATGGACAGTAAGTCCTAATGGTCCTCTTTGCCCAACCAGCAAACATGTCAATCTCTTCACTTTTTTTTCCCTCAACTTTTATGCTAAGGGTTGTAGTACTAGATACTCTGAAATAACTGTTACACTAATT
This sequence comes from Dicaeum eximium, assembly GCA_013396995.1. Lineage (NCBI taxonomy): Eukaryota > Metazoa > Chordata > Aves > Passeriformes > Dicaeidae > Dicaeum > Dicaeum eximium. Next base: position 51,070 of record VWZP01010004.1, read on the forward strand.
GTAATACTGCTAAGAATGCAAGGAATTCACTGAAATCTTACACAGGACTACAGGAAAAATAAAAAATCAAGCACCAGCTGTTCTCTCTGGTTATTTTGAGGATCCTCTGTTTTCAAGTAAATACCAGTCACATTTGGACATGGGGACAGGAGGTTGTGTCAGTATTGCTTTGCCCTGCACTTACCAGCACATGAGGTATGACAAATGCATCAGCTCAAACCAAGGATTTCTACACAAACAGCACAACTAAGAGCCTTGCTTTTTAAAATGGAACACATTTTCTTGGACTTTAATTTATGAAATTCTTTTAGGATGTGGAGCATGTAATTGCTCTAATCACAGGAATTAATCTTCACAGCTTCCACGACTACAAGGCATCCTACAGCAAGCAAGAAATTATTCAGAAGTGGCTTCACACAGTCCAGAAGTAAGTCAGCTAAACACATCACACAAGTAAATCACCACCAGAATTTTTAAACTGAAGAGTTTTACACAAGACTTTTAACCAGATGACTGAGAGAATTCTCTTTGTGAGAATGTGTCAGTATTTCTATCTGTATACATGAAATTTAGGAGTAATTTCCCATTCTAGCAGCAAATAACTGTTTAAAACAAATTAAAAATTATCTTAAACTAACTTCATGTCCACATGAAAAAGGCTCCATTCATACAAATGGTTCAATTTCTGAGCCTTGTTACTTGTATGAATATCTGTTTTTCTTGCAGGAAACTAAGAATTTTTAAAAAATGGTTTGCAAGCATTGTCAATATAAAAAGTTGAAACGTATAAAGGTCAAATGTCAAGCTAAAATAACTTTTTGTCACCTCTCTATCAAAAGTCTGACTGTAACAACTGTTAAGCTCAATAAAAGGACAGTATTATGTTCACTTTCATTTCTGTTCCAAGGAAATGGAAGTTGCACAAATAAAGTACCTTTTTTAAAACCAGTTTTTAAATGAAAAAACAAACTGTGAATGCCTCACCCTTCCAAGGAAAAAGGCAATTGATAAACTGTGAAATAATTACACATGCTTATTGTATAGAAAGATATCCACAATATAATTATCTCACTGAGAGAAGGAAGAAACTACAGAACATCTTTCTGTCCTGACATTTGCCAAAGAGCCTTTATTTTCCCAGAAATTCCAAGAACAATTTCAGGGACTTAGAAGTCTCTCCTGCCTATACCAGAGCATTCTGAATGTCATGTGCTGCCTGCAGTCAGCAGCAGTACTTAGAGATGACAGAAAATGTGTGTTGACTGTGAAGGGAGAGAACAGAAGTGCCTAAAATGGTTGTGGTTAAGGAACAACAGGTGACACAAAAAAGAAGAGAAGACTGCAAAAACAAAGCTGATGCACATAGGCCTGCATATGTAACTGTCCTCTTCCTACTGTGATGCTGACAGGCAGCTCCAGTTTATCCTTTCTCTTTAATATTTCTACTCCAGCTTTGAGTAACAGTAAAACCTGCTTCCTGACTACAGCTGTACATGAGTCAGCTGTACTTTGCCACAGAAATGCTGCAGAGGAAAGGAAGAAATGTTGTGCTCATTATTTTGGCCATTAGCTGTTCACTGTAGTGGTTTACAAGTATTTACCATGCTTTGTTAACTTGCAAACAGCAACAATGTTAAGGGTGTGCGTGTGCCTCTGATCCCCTGACATCCTCTGCAGCTGCACACTGAACCTGTGGCACTGAGGGAATTCTGTTTAATCCCTATCAGAAGGATCTAAATCAGACTGTGTGTTCATGAGCTGCTGTGTTTGTTTAATAATGCTACTATTGATGGTAATTGTGCCTACTACAGGAAAAATAAATCCACTTAGCTTGCAGGCAAATTTGACTTATATAAATACTTAGAGTAACACTGTCACAGAGCCAAACTGTTAAATTATTTTTGTTTCTTTAAATGTTTCTCTTTTGGTTCAAAGACTTGGATCCACCAGGTGATTTTCCCTTTGGAATAAGGGTTGTAGAAAATAAGGAATGTATTTGGATTTCGTAACTTTTTTATTTTAGAAATGTTACTATTGAATGATGAATATTTAGCACTTAATTATTAGAACTATTTTGAGTAGCAACTGCCAAATCAGATTAAATACTTGCTGTTGTACATATTTAAGAATCAGCTGAAATTATTTCTACTGTAAAAGTGACAGAAGCACCCACAAAAGTATCATACGAAATATCATATTCTATGCAAGTATCATTAATAAAGACCCAGTAGTAGTGTAAAGGAAGTTCAGACTCAGTCACAAGCTTTTGGGATGGCAGGAGGACACAGATACTGGATTTCTGCCTTCAAAATCCTGACTTATTTGTGTAAATGTTAGAAGCTCTGTGACATTCAGGCAGAAGGAGCAGTATCAGCTGATTGTGCTACATGGTTTAACTTGACACCCCTTCAAGGATCCATCACAAATCTGAGAGCCAGTGTTTATTTGAGAGCAACAACTGCCCAAGGCCAGTGCATACAATCCTGGCAGGACAGTCAGGAACTGCACACAGTCCTGGCAGGACAGTTAGGATCCTCTGGTACTGCAAACCCTTTAACTGCCCTGGCACCACTGCAGCTAATGCAATTCTGCTGCTCATTTTAACAGTGGAATGTACATGCTTAACCTGCCGTGCTGGAACAAGGAAATCCTGCTGGCTCTATTCGACAAGGCATGGATGATAAAACACATGCAAGTATGCACACGCATCGGAACTGTTCTTGCTCAGGCCTTAAAGAACGTCTTTACATAAGTAACGCAAGTAGAGGCTGCTCTTAACACAGAACCCAAAGGAGAGGTTCACCTTCTTTGCCCAAAGTCACCGTCTCCAAAATAACTGTCCTTTCTGACAACTCAGCTGGAAAGCACGTCTGTTGACAAAACTTTTACAGCCTTCAATCTTTAAGTGATTTTTGATGAAATAATTAAAAGCCCAAGTTGTTTGTGCTCATGTAAGGCTTATGATGCAAACACTGAGCAGCTATGGACTCTCAAAAGCATCCCAGACTGCTTAATGAAACAGTGAATGCCATCAGATGAGCAGGGAGGGGAGGGAAAGGGGAAATTCCTACATGTATCTCAAGCTGAACTGTGACTGCAATGGCACTTAGTTCAGGGGGTTAGCAATAAAGGTACCATTATCTTTTGTGGCAAACTGACGAACCAGGTTGGTGATGGCAACAAGACTGAGCAGGAGAGTTGGGACATGGGATTTCCATATGAGTGAGAGGAGCTGAATGGAGCTGATACAAATTTGAGGGGTTGAAGGGCCAGAAAAAGGCAAGGAAGGCAGCAGATTTCAGGATGTAATGAAAAAGCTCCACAGAATTCCAAAAGCATCTGGCTGCTGGATGGGAAATAGGAGGATCACAGGTAGCTCTGAAGTGGGAAGGCACACCAGGCAAAGTAAATCAAATAGTGAGTTATGGTGAGGAGTTTCATAGCTAAACATGACTAGGAATAAAACCCTCTTCTGTCCTCTTTCTTTGTCATCTGTGTGTCTCATGGTCTCTTCGAGTCCAGTAACTACAGAACTCCCATCTTGATTTCACTTTCCCAAGCAAAGACTAGAAGCCCACATGAATTAAGGCTGAGGACTGTGGCTATTACCAGGTGAGGAGCCCTGCTCAACAAGGCAGCTGCACTTGGTGGTAACCAGGAGTACTACAGAGAGGAAAGTTTAGCCAATCTTTGAAGTACTAGAGAATTACATTTAGTCTTACTACAAGGATAAAGGGGGACAGCTTTTGGAGGATGACTTGGCTTCTTTTTTTTTTCTTCCTAGTCTTGTTAATTTGTTTTGCTATTTTCACTATATTTCTCATATTAACTCCAATATTGATGCCATTTTAGAAACAAATGTCAAGTAGCAAGAACAAATATGAGACACTTTCTGAACAGTTTGCTGAGAGCTGCACTTTTTTATAAAGTGAGTCAGGGGGCCAGCTAGAAATATGATTAAGATAGTAAAAGATTCCATATTTTAGTTAAGATTTTAGATAAGCTAGGGAGTCAGGTTAGAAATGTAGCTAGCAAGGATCACGTACACTAGTTAAAGTGTAAGAAAGATATTAGGAAAATAAGGCTAGGAATGACAGGAGATAGATGGAGTATTATAAGAAGGCAGGAACCATAAAAACAACTGGCCTTAAGAATAATCAAACAGTTAAGTAAACTTAGACCATGACCAACAGGCCAAGAGGTTCTGCCAAGTAGACATGGGTGAAGAGTTCACCATGAGGAAGACCACTTTCTTCCTCCAATTTACTCCCTCCCCTATTTGTAAATCCCACCAACTCAATTGAGAAAATCCAATTGCGCAGCCTTAATGAATATTCAGCTTATTATAATACAAAGTGGGACAGGTAATGATTATGTATTAGGTGTCCTTAGAAACCGTGTGAATATGTAAAACCTTTCTTAGATAAATAGAGAGCGGGAGTCTGCGACTCCTTGCACATGCCTTTGGAAAAAATATTCCATATGTGTCCGGCACTGCAATAAATATACCCTCTTTTCAACTTTAAATAGTTGAAGAGTCGTTTGTCCGTGCTACGAAGAGACTGTTCATATGCCCCATTTTGGAATCTAACAATCTACAGAATGGGTAAGGGGTAAAAGCCCAGCGATTCTCATTTACTGTTTACAGCACAGAAAAGTGAGTGGGATTATCCCAGAGTCTTCAACAGGCATGTAAGTCCTGAATCCATCAGCTGCATGCTGTCAGGACAGGCTGTGGAACAGCCCAGCCAGGCCAATTACCAGCACTGGTCTCTCTGTGGTGCATCTACAGAATCACCTCTGACACAGCAGCAAGCTCTGCCTAGTGTCCCAATCTTACCTGAACCCTGGTTATAACTTTCCTATCATCAAAGTGCTGTGAAAATCCTGCAGAGACATCCTGCAGTTCTCTGTTTGAAGGAACCTTCCCCTGGCCCACAGGGCTCAAACAGCAAAACTATTCTCAAAAACTTGATTAACAGAGCTCCCTTTATGCTTAAACCACTGACCCTTCCTTGCTCCTTTCTCAACAGTAATTAAAAGTTCCAGTGTTGTGATCCAAAGCGCTGCTTGAATTAGATACACATTCCCTTATATGAGCAGAAGGAACTTAGGTATGTTTATTGGCAAATATCTTTTTAATTTTAGGTCTGCTTTGGCACTGGAAAATGAAGATACTGCTCCATTTAAACATAAAGCTTAGGGAAAAACAGAACAAACCAAATGCAACCCTGGGACTTTCTTGTACATATTTAGCCAATCAGGAGAGAAATTAGACTATTTCCACTAAAATATTATTAAAAGTGTTATAGCAGGTCAGGCTATTTCTTGCTATTTACTTATACAGAAGACAGAGCAAAAAACCCAATATTTTGAAAACCACTCACTGAGATTAAATAACAATGAATGCAAGGGAATACCATATGAAGAACAACAGCAATCATCTTATGTAACGAGCAACTCAAATACAGAAATTTATTATTTGTCTGAGTAGCTTCTGATGTATCAAATACAAAAAGCAAGGTTCTTTTATTTCTTCCATGTTCAAGAACTTGGGAGTTACAGAGTGGTGAGCTCAGACTCCCTAAGGTGAGATAGTGCTTCCTGTGCATTCTGCAATATTCATGCCCTGGGTGTCCAGAGAAGGGCAAAGGAGCTGGGCAAGTGTCTAGAGCAGCTCAGGGAGCTGTGGGGGCTCAGCCTGGAGAAAAGAAGGCTCAGGGGCGATGTTCTGGCTCTGCACAACTCCCTGACAGGAGGGTGCAGCCAGGCAGGTATGACTCTGCCCCCAGGGGACAAGTGACAGGATTAGGGAACAGCTTCAAGTTGCACCAAGGGGAGGTTTGTGTTAGATATTAAGGAAAATTTCTCCACTGAAAGGGTAGTCCGGCATTGGAACAGGCTGTCTAGGGAAGTGATAGAATCACCATCCCTGGAAGAGTTCAAAAACATGTGGATGTGGCTCTTTGGGACATGGTTTAGCAATGAACATGGTGGTGCTGGGTTAATGGATGGACTCAATGACCTTAAGGATCTTTTCCAACCTAAACAATTCTATGATCTGTTCCCAGATTTCCAGAGAGCAGGAAATGAAGAGCCAGCTGTGCTTCTCAGCACATGCAGCTGCCACCTCTGAAAAGCAACAATAAGAGGAAGAGCCACGAGAGTTCACCTATTCCTCAGACAGATACAAATCTTCCTTTTACCAGACTTCATCTGGCATCATTAAAGAAAAAACAGAACTACTGAAGGAGATATTTAAAACCAATTTTATATCAGATTACAGACTTCTCCGTGCAGGTCTTTACCACCCTCTCACTTGCAGGTGGATTTGGAAAGTGCCAGTGTCATAAAATGCAACAGCTGCCTTCTCCAGAAAGAGCCTGCACCAGAGCCCAGCTCTGTCCCAGCTGGTTCAGCTTGATGCTACCCTGCTCACTGACACCCATGAAGATACAAAGAGAATGTTATTTGTCTCTTGCACAAAAGGACTGATTTCATGGGGCAGTAAGTGTCCTTCAAGAGTGGCTGTGTGTAAAGGCTTCACCTGTCAGCAACTATTTTACTGCTAACTAGACCGGGGGGGAAAGGAAGGACAGACACCATCACCAATTGTTATAATCAATTTGATGAGATTTACACAACTTTTAATTCAGAGCACGTCAGAGAAAGCTCCTGCACTTTAACTTGTTTCCTGTTGCAAGACCATCATCAAACACACACTGGCAGCAGAAAGAAATACCAGCTTTGAGAGCTATCTGCTGTGGTACTATTCATCTTTAAACTACATGTAGCAGCACAGGAGTTCTCATGAAAGCAAGAGCAATAATGGGATATAAAATATGTATGAGTCTGAATGTGTACTGTCACACATGGGCTCTGTACAGAGTGTTTTATGCTTGACAGTATGTTCTGATACAAGTAGACAACACAAGATGAGACAAATCTACAGCTGAAAATCGAGATTATTTTGTTACTTTTTCTCTTTCACTGAGAGCAGAAATAGAATGCTAAAACACACGCAAAAACCCTACCAACAAATTAATAAGAGAGGACAAAGGCAAAAAACTAGGGATAAGCATAGTCCAAAACATTAAATCCCCCAACACTTCAGTGCTCCTACCTGATGTGTTGCATCAGCTGAGCCACTCAATTTTGCAGAGATGCTGTGAGCTGACATTAAACTCTGTATTTGCTGCTGTAACAGTATGACAATGGCCTCCAGCATTTCATAGTATCTAAGAATCTTTTTTTTACACAATTACCTTGTGAAGTCAGTCATCTCCATCATAATCACACACATCCTCTTGGCCAGAACAATTATGTCATTGCTGGTATCATCCCAGATTTCAATCTCTGCATCAAGCTTACTCTTGACTTTTTTGAAGTCAGCCACTTGCTCGGCTATCTTTTCCTTTTCAGCTTCTGGCAGTTGAGTCATCTTGGCCTAAAATAGAATAATTTTATTTGTTAAACATCTCTGTCAGAGTATTTTCTTTTTTTTAAATAAACCACTGCACATTAATAAATACATAGTTTAAACACACTATGGTCTAAGCCAACTGTTTGAGTTTGAGCATTTCTAAATTTCAAAATTTTTATGTTGTCACAGGGTTGGGTCAAATAAATAATCTCAGTGTAATGAGGATAGTGGTATTCCTGAAACCATTCATTTTAACATAGTGAGAGAAAGAAGATTAAATTCTTCCAAACAGCCTTTATGAAATATGCCTGAAAAAAGCTTCCTATTTCTTAGGGCTAAGGAGCCTAAGTAGTTTTAAGTATGATACATGTAAAAGTTATAAATGCAGTATTGATTCAGGTACAAAATAATCAATTAAAAGGGTTCATTGTCCTGAAACACTCAGGTATGCTTCTTCTCTCTTCTAAGAAGGTTCTGTATTATTCTAGGAACTGAAAAATATTTAAATTGTTCAAATACGCATCTTCTGTCTTTGCAGAAGATGAGGAGATGAATGAACATGTCAGAAATCAGGATGTGAATAAGATTACCAAAAGCTCCTGAAAATGCAGCATTGTGAGAGAAATGTTTTTGCTTAATGCTCTTCATGAGCAAGATGACCAGCCTGCTGCGGTCATGGGTCAGACACCCCTCCTGTGTCAGAAACAGGCCAGGAAGAAGCCAGGGGCTAGGATATTACATGGCCACATTGAGATCCTGGCCATTCATCATACCCATCATACCCCCTACCCCAGAAGAGAGGAGCCACACTGGTCCTGATGGCTCTGTTGCCATCCTGGTTCTTATCTCACACCTTCCCTTCAGGCTACCAGGAACTCACAACTACACACAGCAATTATTAACACACTGTCATTACTCTATAATTACACAATAAATGTTTTGTAACTTATTCTTGTTTAGAAAACATTATTTGCCACCAATAAAATGGACAGTTAAGGCCATGGCTGAATTGCTTCTAATTAATGGGTAATCAGTTCTATACATAATGTGTACATTTTTCAAGCCGTGTCTTTTTGGAGATTTTATTTATGCTAGAATCACTGTCACAGGGTTAGCTTTCTCATGTACATAAATTACTGAAAATTACAGGTTTCCCAGCATGAACCTGTAATTGCAGTCACAAAAACACACAGAATCACAGAATGGTTAAGGGTGGAAGGAACTGTCTTACAGTGGTCAGAATTACCCTACAGTCACAGAATTGGAAAGCACAACTATTTTAAGGCTACTTCTCTCATGTTGTTAAAAAACCCTGAAATGGGCTACAGAGGGAAGAGAACTTTTATGATCTCACACATGTTTGCTGAAGCATGGATGTCTGTAGTATTTCCTAGCCCCCAGCTTCAACACTGTTTTGAGTTCAAGATCACACGCCTGGATCTTGAAACCACAAGAAAGATGACATTTTAATGAGGGAACTGTGACATACAGCATCTTGCTATCTGCCAACAATAATGAGCTTCAGGTGGAGGAGACACATTATCTAATGGAACAAAGGGCAAAGGAAATTATAATTCTGACCTTGTCTTTTCTCTCCTTTTCCTCATACTGCTTTAAAATCATGTCCAATTAAAAAAAAACCAATTGTATACAGAGCCTTTTAAGCACTGATTTAACTTTGTATCAAAATAAGCAACATAACAGTAATTGTGAAATAAAGATCTAAATTGAATGAGTATTATATGAGTGTAAGTTTATTCTGTCAAGCAAGAGAAAATTATTTTTTCACTACTTCTAAGACAAAATAGTAGCAGATAGTAGCAGATAACAGAGTTAGAACTAGGTGAGGTAGAAGTTATATCTGTGATATTTCCTTCCTTCTATTAAAAAACAAAAAAGGTATGGATTTTTTTCTTAAATTTCCCTGACTTAACTTTTCTGAAGGCTGCTTGTCTCTGGTAGCCGGAGTCTCCAACAGTTTGTGTTGAGTTGTCCCATTTGCAACATGACATGCAACAAACCCTGTGAGTCTGGTGTTTCCTTTCATTACCCTTCCATGTTTCAGTCAGTTCTCCACCAAAGAAACAGAACTTTTAAGGCCATGTAAGGACACATAGGTAACTAAGTGGTGAAGATTTTGACTCTTCTCTCCCTGGTACATTGCTGGCCAATGACGTCCCAACCCTAAGAACTGGCCTGTTGCCTACCTTTGTGTCCGGCTGCTCTCCAAGGATTTGACTTTCACGTAAACTTTGATTATGATCTTAAAATCTCAGATTGACATACATTTTTTCTGTCCTGACCCCTAAAACCAAATGACTGGCCAGATCCACACCAGCACCATTCTTACCACTTACAGAGACCAGGAAGGAAAGAAAGGCAACAGAAAGCAGCACAATACATTCAAGCCAAATCAAAGAATCTCCCTTGAAAATTATTTAACACTTCCAGCTTTGTAGGCTGCAATATGTCATGTAACTACAGAGAAGAAAGAAGGAAAACACTTTTTCTGCAATTTTGTAGGTTACAAGGAAACAAACCCCAGTTTCCCAAATGAGCACATGAAAAACTTCTCAGAGCTTTTACAAGCAAGAACACAAAATAACCTGCTCTGGATCCACATACTGTAGTTAGAAGATAATGTCAGAGATTCCAGAAGAATGGATTTGTGTCCCTACTTTGTCTTGAGAGCTGAGGTTTTCATTTCACCACAGCCTCAGCAGCCAGAAGAGGCCCTCTGGTCTGTTCCTGCTCTCCTGCTGCAGGTCTGCTGAACATTTGGTGAAAAAGAACAGGACCCCTGCAAGTCACTCAAAGTACTGCAATATATTTGAGTCATGCTGTTTCACAACAGTTCCAATCATGACTTTTATCTGGTTTTTTTCTTGAACAAACTTTGCAGACCACTGTCATAAAACATACATGTGAGCTGAGCCCTGAGCAACCTGAGCTGGTGAGTTGCATCCCTGCTATGGTATTAGATGATCTTTGAGGTCCATTCCAAGCCAAATCATTTCCTGAGTCTGATTCTGTTTGAGTGCCAGTATGTTCATAAGTGAATTCATGGAGACACCACTGAATCAAAAGGGATTGTTAAAATGAGTAAGACATGTCCACTACCCTTTTCTACTACTTTTCCTACTGAGGGAATAACTTTGAGTTTGGATAAAGAGGTGACAGAGATGATGTTGGATATTCAGCATTCACAGCTAAGTGAATACACGCCCCCAGAGATGAACCGTGTGGGTGTGTGATGCTGACAGAGGGGAGAAGCTATGTTTCTTTCAATACTTTACTCCCTGCTGTCACCAGCAGCCTTCTCCCAGTTTCAAGAATTGCTGCAAGCCTGCTGAAGTGCAGCGTTCCTTAAACAAATTCAGAGAATGCCTCATTTGTTCAGCCATGACAGTTCCACTGTATTTTTGGATGCAACATAATTGGATAAACCCGATAAAGAGGTAAAACTATTGGGAGATAGTAAACAGTGTTTAATGCTATTTTTGCATCAGCCTTCACTAAGAAGATTGGCTTAGATGATGCAACTATGGCATATTAAATGTAATTTCTCTTTCTCCCAGGGCCACAGGCCTGTAGATAAAAGAGGCATCATGTCCTAAGTCTGTGCTCCACCAGAGCTTTGCCACCGGCTCTCATGTCATCCTTATGAATAACCTGGAGAAGTAAGGTCTAGATGTGATCTCCAGTGGGTGGATGCAATACTGGTTACAAAACTGTTTGCAGAGCACTTATCAAGAACACACACCTAGCCAAGGGATTCATCAGGAAAAGTTGTGAAGGGAGCTGCCCTGACGCTGGCATTCGTGAGTGTTTCCACAGTACCAAGAGTACACACCGCACACTCGCAGTGGAAGAGGACTAGTTTACAACTCCAAGTGAACTTGAGAACTGATCTGGAAACATCACAGATGTACTGCAGCTGAGACAATGACATGGTTTACCCCTAAGAAAAATCACCAGCATCTACACAGAACTGAGACAGAACCAGCAATGGGCAGTGGTGTGGGTGGGCCTTTGTGATTGACAAAATGTTGTGCTCATGGCAGAAAGGCAAACTTCATACAAAGCTCCTTCTGAACTATGCACACAGAAACAGTGCAAACTTGTGCAAACAGTGCAAACTCTCACTTGTGTTGTTGAGATCCCGGGTGGCTTCACACGTTTTGCAATATAAATAGTCTGGACACAAAATTCAAGAGTTCATTAACCAGCTGCAGAGCACCCAGAAGAGAGAGACACTAAAAGGACATACAGGAAACTCTACTTTGAAGAGTAAATCAAGGTTACTGGAGTTATTCAACCTGGAGTCTCCAAAAGAGGCCACAGAAAAAGGATGTACATTTAAAAAAAACACATACAGAAAGGAACCTCACATTCTCTGTGTCCACAGCAGATGAGTGCTAACATGTTAATTGCAACATATGAGGTATAAGGACAAAAACTTCCCAATTAAACCACCGATTCCAGTAATGAGCTAAGTAGAGAGAGCAATGGAATTGCTCATATATATATATGTGTGTCACATATTTATATGTGTGTGTCAAGAAGTATATTTATTCTTCCCTGGGCCAAATGGCTGGATTAGCTGAGTTCTTGAGGCTCTTTCCAGCTCTACTTTGTAGAAGTACATAATATACTGCTACAACCGTGAGTATTTCAGTAACTTAATCTCTTTCTCTTTATGGAAATTGGGTTAAAAATTGGCAAGAAAATTAAATGCTTTTGATAGATCATGACTCCTGACAGGGAATCTTTTGTTATGTATCAAGTGTCAAAATTACTCTTCATAGAACTTACTCAAAATTACAGCAGTTATTTTAATTACGCTTGAATTCTTACCAGTATATCATGCTTGTGTAGGGCTTTGATAAAAATTAAACTGAAAACATATTCTAAAATTGGCGTTTTTATTAACAAAATAGCACATGCTTCCTGTTAAGGTATGTCAGCATTTAATTTAATGTAGGAACTTAGATATAAAGTATTTGCTACTTGCACAAAAATTGCTAATTAATCTGATGGCGAACCTGAATTCCCTTCTAACTACTTTTTATGCAATTATCAACAGTTCTTCTTGGTCTTTGCTGTTTTATCCAGGCTCTCTTAGAGTTTAGTAGATTTTTAGAGTTATTGATCGCTGTATTTAAAATGCAATACAAATACAACAATGAAGTAACTTAGCCTGGATTTTCTCATTCACAGAACACACTGAATCAACCTTTTTATCAGCCCAGAATTGTTGCACAAACACAGTGTGCAACAAAACTGTATAAAAAATGATCGTAATCTCAGACATTTTTGTCCATGCATTCACAAAACTGTCTGCAGAACTCTGAGAAAAAAAATGTGGGTGTGTGGCTGCCTGAAAGAGTTCTGGTCTTGCCACCCCTACATGGATTAAGTTGCGACGTAAAACATTTTGCCTCTTCCTCAATATGATCACCTTAACCTGCAGCAGCAACTTTGAAATTAAGCTAAGCTGTTCTCATCACTGATTTAGTAACTTCAAACGCTTTGAGTAATTTTTCCTGATCATTAACATGTACATTGTCCTCTAAGTTGAAAATGAACTGGGCAAAATCTTACTCTCTCCCTTCTCTTCAACACAGAATCCCATGATAACAAGCCACTACCTCCCTCAGTGGAATTACACTGGTCATGATGGCATAAATTAGTCTGTGATAAGCTTCCAGAGCTGACTACAAAGAAATTACACACAACCACCAGAGGAAGAGCTAACTCTCAGCTGGGAAAAACTGCGTTAGTTCTTGGATCCATGAGCAGTACCTGTTTCTATAGTAGCTAAGGGTTGGATCCTAAGGAACCTCTTCTTCAAGGATGTAAAATCACCCTACAAGTAATCATCAGTATTTTTAGCCAGTTTAAGTACCCAGAGATCTCACACAACACACTGCCCAAGTGTGTATCCGCCAGCGTGGGATGGTGCCACAGACACTATCATATTAATCTCAAAAATGGGAAATTATCTGAGGGAAAAGATCAATGAAGTAACATTTTCAAGATGAGTGAGGAAGATAAATACAAGGCCAAATCTCAGTTCTACTATCTCACCACTAACATCTACTCTCTCTTTTTATGGAGATAGAGTCTGAAGGTGTGATTAATAATACATGACTTTTTCATACATAAGAGAAACAGGATTTGCTAGTTAAGATGTAGCCTTTGTTATAAGTGGCATACACACATCACATTTTATCACAACGTTTTTATATGTTGTGATAAAAACAGAAAGAAAAAAGGCACCAGCTCCCCGTTGGAGCAGTGAGAGATGTGACATCAAAGAAATTACAGCACTCTTGACAAAGCAAGAAGAATGAAGAGTGCTCCTATGCAGAATGAATATGGAGCCACATATGTATAAATAAAACTGAATTATTATAGCTGAAATGCCCAAGAGAAAGAACTCAAGGAGGAAAAAAGGCTGCTCTGCAATCTTGCCAAAGGACTTTTGGAACACAGTCATTCCTGGTGTCAACGCTGCACACAATAGCCTTCCAACAGGACACAAAGCTGCTGCACCACAAAAAACCACACATTGCCTAAACCTTAACATCTATCCTCCCTAGAGAGATTCCTCATATTGCTAAACAGCTTCTGGGTATAAATCTTCAAATATCAATATCAAATAGCACTCCAAACAAAGAGGCTCTAAATCACTGTTCTTGTTTGCTGCTGCAGCAGAAAATAGATTTGTTAAGACACCTTTAGAAAAAAAAAAAAAAAAGTGTGTGCAGGGGTCTGTCAATATGGTAGTCCACCCTGAGTGCATACGTATATAATTTAGTCAAAGCTATAATTTTCTATTCCTTTTGGGGGGTAATGTGCCATTTATGGCCCAAATAGCAGGATCTAAAATCTAGGAAAATTGTTTCTAAACTATAGAATCAGGCTTTAAGCCATGACCTCTATCTAGATGCCACAAAAAGGAACATTTATAGTAACTGTATTATTTTAGGAAGAAATGGGGGGAAAATAGAAATGTCCATACTATAATGTTTAAGTACTGAGGGGTTTTAGCTGTATTAACCACAGTCTGTGTGTAACAGTCCCTTCCACCTCACAAGGAGAAGCATATTTCAGAGACATCTCCCCACAGCACCAATCTGTGCCTCTGATTGCTGACAGCCAGCTCCCTACCTGCCACTGTCTTCAGCATCTACTTCTTGCTTTGTGTCCTCTCAAGTATGCGTTATTTATGGTTTTCTTTTCCAAGAAAAGCATTCCCTTTAAAGAAGTACTCTGGTTTAGCTGAGAAGTAGAAGACCATACATGAAAATGTGATATTTGAAAGCTTTAGTGGATCTTTTCTTATTACATTTAGATAGCAGGTATCTACGAAGTACTACTTGTGTTTTGCCAGTAAGAGCACTTCAACTGTGCAGTGACTTCATAGGAAGAGAACACAACAGCATTCCCTCTGCTCACAGTGCTCCTCCATCCCCTGGCTCACACATACCCGGTCTGTCTTCCCTTCGGTCTGGACACTGGTACGGCTGCGTGCATCGTGCTCATCCTCGAGGTCAGACACATCCTCCAGCTCCTCAGGCGTCTGGGGAAAAGGCAGGAAAAGGGAAAAGGGTTATTCTCTGTCACGCTGGGGAACTTGTGTGCTCATGTCAAACATTCTGCATTTGGTCTAAGGTAAGGTCTGACAAACACCAACCAGCCCCGTTGGAGCCGATACTGAACTCTGTGTTTAAACTGGTGTTGCCGCTGCTAGCAAGGGTGTCTAATAAGAAACCTTTACACGACAAGAATGGATTGTGAATGTGCCACTTACCAGTTCTATTAAGCCACACAAGTTCCTGCACTACCAGAAAAAATAAGTGTCCTCAATTTGCTAATTTTATACATGGCATTATTTAATATGCCACTGTCTGTTCCTTCTAGTCACACAAACTGCCAGTTGATTCTGTAATTCCGTTTCATTTACGACAAGAAATTTTCTATACAATCCAGGTCTTCAGCTTTATTTACTGCTTCCCTTTTACCAATATATTATTTAAAAAAAGGGGTTTCATGCAGAAGTTCTGAATTTTAGCATAAATAACATAGCAAAAAACCCATAATGAACGTGACTTTATAAAGAACACTAAATAAAATATTAAGAGCAAGTTTCTTCTATCAGGAAAACACTGCACAATGAAGCATACCAGGTTTTGGGGATTACAAACCACTTAAAAAATAGTATTGGTTCTGCCAATGCAATAGGGCACTCAAGAAATTTTCCTTTATCAAGTAAATTCCTATTTTTAAGAAGCAAAAATATACAGAACCAAGCTCTACAAAGTTCGTGACAGATCTACCACCACCTTGACATCTAGAGTTCTAATTAGAGGGAAATCCTGATGTTCTGAGTCCCTCAAAAGCCTGACATTCCAAGAGAAACATGACAAGACCAGGACTATCAGATAACCTTAAAAGACAGGCAGAAAGAAACCCAGCTGTTACTTTTATCCAATTTTCAATCAAGTCAAATATAATGTTTTAAATCCAGAATTGCTATATATTCTCACCTTTATGTTTTTACTGTCAAGGCATATACAAAGAAGATCTGTTGAGAGGGCTACTGCAGGGTTCTGTCACTTTATTTCTGGGTGCATAGCACTGTAATTGCGCTGCATTAACCTGAATAAATCCACCTGCACACATTTGCGTCCTTTGGGAAAGAACCTCTTTGGTCAGAGGGTGGTAGATAAACCACACAGTTCAACAACAGCCTTGAAACAAGGCTGAAATAGCACTCCATTGCTTCAGCAGCACACAGCCAATTTCACTCACTGAAGAAAACCATGATTTGTATGAGATAACACTGCAAGAAATATCTCAGTGTTGGTGCACAAGTTGGCAGAAATAGAACACTGGGGGTAATAAATACACCTAAACTTCCTCAAGAAAACAAGCAGTCAATTTCTGGGACAACAATAATGATAATGCTACACTGCCAAAGTGAGGGAAAGGAACAGCTTATATTCAGGCAAAGACTAATTTTAGTCTGTCTTTAGTCAGTTTTAATACTGGAATTAGACCTAGGAAGAATTCCACAGTAGCCAAAGGCTATTACCATACAAAAGTTGGAAAAACCTGCAGCATGAAAGCAAAATGAAATTTTGGTGGTGATGGATATCCCTGCAATTAAAAAAAAAACTATCACAAACTCACTTTAACTGAAACATTCAGGGACATTCTTATTAGAGGACCAATAACATAAAGGATAATAAAAAAGAGTAACTTCAGCTTCTCAGGATTACACTGACTCCCTCAGGTAGGTAAGAGCCTTGATTTAGTTTACAGAAAAAAAGAAATAATTTTCCTTTTAAATTTAAACTATACTTGGGTTATAATTACAATTTTAAATGCCACATTGCAATTCTTGCATATCGATAAAACTAGTTTGGATTTTTTTTCCCCCAATGATCATAAAGCTGGATTCATGGAAGCAGAGCACCTTTTCATCCTGGGTGAACGGGTACTTGAGAACCCCACACTTCCAATATAGGCTTTCTTTCTTCTATAAACATGGAATTCAAACTGTTGTGACAGGGCAGAATGGTTAATAACTTTAAGGCAGTCACATTATACGTAGGCGAATTTTAGGTAATGTGTTTAAGAGCTTTATACCATTATTACCCTATGACAAACTGTATATATTTACTAAACGGTTATTTTAGGGCCATCAAGAGAATTTTGTAGAATTCCGCTGACGCTGTTTTCCTGTGAAGTCAAGCAATGGAAATATTACCAGCCTCAGAATGGAAACATTAGCAAAGAGGTCAGCAAAAGGACAGCAGGATAAGACACCTCTCAATGGCAGTCTCAGGTAAGCTTTCCAAAGATGAAATCATAGTAGTGTTAATCTGACCTGTCACTTTACAAACTGCAAATCGTAGAGCAGAGATCTCATTCCAGCTGCACTGGCATAGGGATTCCCTCTCCAATTCTTTATCATACACAGAACACTGACTCAGGGTCTAAGTGTTGCTCACCTGAACCCCTCACGCCCTAAATGGTCTCAGAAACCTTTTTGGTTGTAAATTGCCTATACCCTTTTCATGTTAGTAAAATCTGTTTGTGGCTGGGATGAGAAGTTTCCTGCAGAAAGCCCGCTCTCCCAGCCAGAGGACTGCATCCCCATCGATTTCTTCCCAAGTAATTCTCTCCAAGCCCACATCTGCCGCGTCTTGAATTGTTCGTACCACAGAACTCACAAAAACAAAACAAACCTATCCAGTTATTAAAGACTAAGGATATTTCAAGAAGAGGGAAGCTGTTGATTTATCACAAACCATAAGCTATTGTCATTTTCAGACACATCAGAAACTGAAAAAACTCCCCAGTAATAATGAGAACAACAGAAGTAGTTAGTTGTTTTCTCTCCTTGGAGGCTCTTTTATGCAATTCAAGGCAAAATTTGGGATTTTTTTCATGTTGCTCTCATGATCCACTATTTATTAAATACCTGAGACACACCTGTATCTGCTTACAGAATATTCCGTGTGCCAACCATGGCTATTCAAAAGGCATGTCTGATGACTGCATGGTTAAACTGGTATGAACATGAGGGCTTGCAACACAAAACAGTGTGCTAACATCAATAAACAGAAATTGTGCACAGGGAAAACAGCACAGCTGGAGGACTGGAGTGAGAAGCATGGAAGGAAGCTGAGAGTATTGTTTAAGACTCCTAACAGGTGTCTTATCAACTACAAGTGACAGAAGAGGGAGAGATTTGAGTACTGTAGTCAGTGACGCAATGAATACAAGACATAAATGGTAAATTCACTGTGAGACATA
Source organism: Dicaeum eximium (assembly GCA_013396995.1). Classification (NCBI taxonomy): domain Eukaryota; kingdom Metazoa; phylum Chordata; class Aves; order Passeriformes; family Dicaeidae; genus Dicaeum; species Dicaeum eximium. Next base: position 69,326 of record VWZP01010004.1, read on the forward strand.
CAAAGTATGGAATTTCCAGTAAATGTAAGGAAGGATGCTGAGGGTTAAAATGAAACACAAGACTCAAGTCGGCAACAACCTATGGACTCGTGTGTAACACAGCGGTAAATGGAGTTTAGAAACAAATTTGAACAGAGAAAAATTAGGTTTCCAGTGGCCACAGGAGCAGAACTCTTGAATAATCACCCCTGGAAGTGCTGGAGGAGGGGAGAAATTCAGTCCAAGATGAAGTCTGACCAGCCTACACTACAAACAAGGTGATGGAGCAGCTGGCAGTAAGAGTGAGGCACGAGGGCACGCAGGACACCTGCCCCAGGGCTGCAGGAGATTTTGGTCCTTTGTAAAAAGCTTTTGCTGATCCTGACAAAAACATATTCAAGTACATTCTTGCACATCCATTCTAGGCTGTAATTCCATTACTGCGGCTGACAAGCTACACAAGTAGCATGTACTCCTCACATTTCAATGATTGTAATAAATCTGCATTCTCAGTGGGTTTGCTACTGAAGACTCAGACTGAGGACTCAAAGTCATATTTATAGCAAAGTCCAATATTGATGAATTTGATACCTTGCTGGTACTCAACTCCAAGCAGCAACAACAAGTCATTACTATTGCACCTAGGTGATTTCAGGATATGAATTACCTTTTCATCTATGAAATGAAAACCACTCTCTCATGACAAACCTTTTAATTTGCTTTTCTACAAGGATTTTAAAGAGAATAATTAATAAAACCAAGGTCTGGCCCTAGTCTTTATATCTCTGCCAGTTTTTCTAAACTGGTTGCAAATGGGCTTTTTGGTTTATCTGGTTTTAATCCAAGCTTTGTAGAACAATTTGTTTGACTAAGTTTCACAGCATCTTCTCCAACACATTTTTTTTAAGAAAATCCTCCTCAAAAGTGATTATCCAAAGAACTTCATCTATATAATTTGTTTGTAAAGGTCACATACAACCCATGGAACCATCAATCCTGCCAACCAATAAAGGGTCTCAGCTGCTAGAATATAATGCAGAGCCAGGTCTAAAATCTCAAGATACACAACATAAATGGACAAACAGGCATCATGGTGTGAAAGGAAGCTATCTCCTCTTATCTAACATTCAATTAAATGCTGACCTTCACACTGTCATTATATGCTCTTATAGTTTAACTTATATTGGCTTCAACAGCCCACGTCAGTCATTCTTTTTCACAGATCAATACTAAAATGCAGAGCAGACTAACACTTTAACAGGAGCTAAGCTGATGAGTGATGTCTTTATTTTACTACTGCAAATGCAGTTATTTGTGCTATGTAAATCCCACAGCAGCAGCAGAAATGCTTGCACGCACTCCAGGAGTATCAGAGTTTGTCTATTACACCCTTCAGTGAGCACACAATGCATTTACAGAGGTTATCTATTCTACTGTGGACATTTGCCTAACACCCAGATTTCCAACATTTCATCCTGTCAGGCTGCACGTCACTCAGTGTAACAAACCAGTAACAGTACATGTGTCACAAATGCAAAAATATCATGCTCTGCAAATATCTAACTACTGAGTGATATTTTTGTGTATTAGTCACAACACCACCATTATCTCACACTTAATTCTGCCAGATGACACACTGCCAGAGCAAGAGTTTCGATGCACTAGAAAGAGAACGAGGAACTGCAAGCACTGTTTATCTTTTCTGACTAGCTGAGTGGTCAAAATTATGCAGTATTGACTACTATTAGTAGTCAGTTATGTAAGAGCCTCACAGAACTGTTGCTATCTAGTCATTTAAAGTACTTATCAAGTTTTTGCTAAAAGCAGTTGAGTGTTGAGAACAATAAACCCCACATCATAATAGTCAAATTAAAATAGTATGTTCTTAATCTGTCAATATTGTGACATATCAATCCTATGGTAAATACCATCCCCTCTGTAAAAGATAACCATCTGTCCATTCTTGAAATCTATTCTTGGCAGTTCCTTTAAAATGGTATCTTTAGCCCACCACATTATTGAGGATATTTTTAACAGAAAAACCAACAAATTATAATTAAGCCAGAGAACAGAATTCTGTCTTTGATAGTAGTAATGTCACCAAGCACTGGCAAGGAATTTGTCATCAAACAATAGTAAAATCATTATCCTGCCATAGTCTGTACACATTTTCATTCTCAAATGTAAGTACTAAACATTTCTTGCTACTAACAGATAAAATTCTGCAAAATACTTTTTTAGATATTAGAGTTTTAATTCCTGTTAAGATCAGTGAAAATTTCAACTTTGGTGAAGAACAAAGAATTTAATTATTAGAATAAGTGTTGGCCTTTGACACTGAAAGATTAAACTATTTTCAATAATGAAAGATGTTATAGGATAAAGAGTACATGTTTTAAAACTACGAAATGCTGTGAACCCACAGTACGGGGGCAAAAGTTGCCTTGTTGTTACCAGATGCTTGGAGATTTTGTTTGCTCATTTCACAGGTCATCTTATAACATTTTGCTCCAGGAGATTAAGACCAAAAAAGTTAATTAATCACCATTAGAGACAGCAAGGTAGATCAACAGCCTGACTCCATGTAACAATTCCTGTGCTTCCAGGTCTCACTGGGCATACATTAGGGTAACAGTCTCCTCAACAACCAGCCAGGAGACAGTGAAAATCTGAGCTGAGGAACATAACTGAAAAGTTTAAAGTGAAAAGTCTGAGTACTGCCCTCTGAAAATCCTTTGAAAGAAAAACTGTGAAGTTGGCACAGCTAAGTAAATTGGCACAGAGAGTTTTAGCACCTGTTTTCTATCCTGAGCTACATTTTTTTGCTGGGAACATGCATTTCACCCTTGTATTCATTGCTTCTTCTTTCCTTTTCCCAACAGTATGTATGCCATTCTCATGTAATGCCTATAGCAATTCAAAGAGAGATTTACTCCTGAAAATATTGACCTAGTTATGCTGCCCAAAAGCTCTGAACACATCTTTAACTCTAAAAAGTTGGGGGAAACTGGATAGCTGCCTGAAAATCCCATCTAGTAATGATATTGTATCCGAAAGGGTCCAAAGATATGAGCAGGGTAAGATTTACAAACTGTGGTGGCTAACAGCCTGGCCTGGGGGCCTCACAATTATAAATAATCCTAATTTTAATTACATAACTAATTACGTAAGTAGTAGTTCTATAACTGAACCAGTCTGGGCCCCTGGGCAGCCAGTGTAGGCGGCTGGGGTACAGGCAGCTGTTGGCCAGTTAGGCGGGTGGCAGCTAACTCAGGCAGGCAGGACGAGGGGCAGCGCGCGGCTCTCAGAGCTGTGCCAGGAGACAGCACTCGGTAAGCGCAGGCTGGCTGGTGGCGCGGGAACTCGGCGTGGTCTGTCCTGTGCCTGCCTGCGAAACCATGACAGCTAACAGCTTTACAAAACCAACACCATGACCAGAAAACAATCGAAGATTGCAGGGGTGCAAATCCTTCACCATGTTATCTGAGGACTCACTTAGGAACCTGGACGCTTCTTTACTTTTTTCCAGTTATTTTATTTCAAGGAAGCACTTTTTTGGGTATAACTTTTAAAGAAAAATTTCAAATCCCTAAGAACAAAATAAAATCAAACGTAGGTATTACAGTCACACAACTCTGTTGCAACCCAAGCCTCTGCCTTGATTCCACAAGAACCATGACAACTGATACACAGCTTCATGCAAAGCACAGCCTTAGCTTATGTTTATTAAGTAGGAAAAAATCACCATATGGCATAGAAGCTTCCATTTTGAACTCAGAAAACTAATAATTAACAAGAATAGAACAGTAGGTGTTGTTTTAAAAGGATCTGTGCCTGGAAAGCTGTTTGTTTCTCTGGGTTCTTGCGCTGGGTGCTGAATGAGACTCCTTGACTCCAGTATCAGAAGGCTGATATGATTTATTAGAATGACCCCATTATTCAGAAGGTTTTAGGGCTAAGTTGCCCACGTTACAGTGTTACATGTTTCCTTCACCATGTTCAGAGCAAGACTCCCCAATGCTTACAAAGTCAGAGAGATTACAACCTCTACATCATTGGCTAGAAAGAGAAAACTACATCTCCTGTATCAGGAGACAGAGCAAAGGAATGCATCTGTTGTCCTTGAGTCCACACACAGACACAGGGTTGTTTTTACAGAAATCTGCAGAGAAGTCAGCTTTCCCATGGAAGGAAAAATGTCCAGCAAGTTTCCATATAAGAAACTTATAAAATGGCTGTGACACAGGAGGTTTTAATACAAGTGATTGTTCTTCAGCTATGTATTCCCTGTTTCCTCTGCTGGGTTGACATACCATCAAGTGGGAAGCTAATTAAGACATTTCACTTATAATGGAAATACTTGTTAAGCTGTTTAAAAATGGATTGTGAAAAATGAATTAAGCCATTGTTCTTTTGCTAGCAATCTTCACAAAGCAAATTATATACGGCCTTATACATGAGCAGTTTTCTAAACACCCCCTCAACCTTTGAAAATGAGAAGAGATTAGACCTTGTTTTCTCTCTCTCAACTGTATGTAGTAAAGATAAACTAAAACATTACTGTCAGCCTGGCTAACCTCAAAGGCAACCAGAGAGGTGCTCTGCATTTTGCCTCTGCAAAAATTCATAATGGCTTCCATTTTTAAAAGGCCAGAGGAACAAACTGGCCAGGTACAGGCTGCTCACCCTCCTATCAGTCCCTGGAGTGTTATGGCCTGACTGTCACTGAGAAAGGCTCTTCACAACATCTCCCAGGTGTTGTAACCAAGCTGGGCCATTAACCTTTGGCTGTCAGGCTCAGAGAACAGTGCTTCCTGGGCAGTGCCAACCTGGAAACAAGAGGAGCACCACAGGTGTGTGTTTAAGCCAGGGCTGCAGGGCATCCCTGCTCCATCCCTGCTGGAGCACACACTCAGCGTGTTCTCACGTGACACCCGGTGGGGGACCTGCCAGTGGGCTCAGTGTAGGGCTGCCATCCAGATGGACTGATGCACTCTGCATGAATGGGCTGACAGGAACCTTCTAAAACTCACCGAGGGAAGATGCAAATACTGGCACCTAGGAAGGCAGAAGCTACAAACCAAACAAGCTGAGGCTGCCTGACTTCAGAGCAGACCAGCTGAAAAGAACCCTGGGGCAGGAGCCAACGGTGTTCCTTGGCAGCAACACACAGCATCCTGGGATGGAGTGAGGTGTGGCAAGATAAATCCACTTCTGAGAACCAGAGAGTTGAAATTATACTTCAAAATCCCATAATAGAGTCTGCCTTCCTGCAGAATCTCCATTTCCTCTCCAGAAGCCTCCAATTTTTGTGCAGGAGTATATATCTCAAAGCCAAAACAAACCCATTGTTTCCAGGCAGATGAAATGCAGGAAAAAAACTGCTTTTAGAATACATCGATATATTAAAGATAAAAAAGGTGCAGTGAATATCTCATTTTGACTGTGTTAAAAACATTTCAGGGCTCAGAAAGGACAAGAAACATGAGACAAAAAGAGACAATTCAGAAATCCACAACAAATGTAGGTTTATCAGATGAATAAAGCCTGAGCAATGGTAGTCCCCTCAGCAAAGATTTCTAATATGCCAAATCAATCTGTTTCTATTACATGAATTATACTAAATGATCACACTAAAAAAATTCCCTTGGATGTATTAATATATTCCTCAGCAAAAGGTTGCCAATGATAAGTGCATTTCTCAAACTAGAGTAGATGAAATTATTAACCACAACCTCAACATCTGCTCAAGCCTCTTCAGTCTCAACCGACCCTCTGTACTAGCTGAGCTGCAAGTAAAACAGATCATCTTTAGAAAAGATACACAGAATAAGCCTGTCCATCACAAATTCATGCCTCACTGAAAAATGCACTGTAATGCACAGCCTGCTTCCCAAAGTACAGGTACCACTGCTGTCATTCTTCCCACACAGGACTTGACAATTGTTAAGCACAAATTTCTGGTTTAGAAGCTATTCCTCCCTGACACTCAGACAATGGAAATAAAACCACCCTAGCCATGAATCCCGTACCCATCACTTTCATTCCTGCTTCTAATTATCAAGAGGTCTCAGGTGTCCAGAACACACATCCACCCACTCTCAGTCATTCAGTAACCAATAATATTCAAATGAATGATCAGTGCCAGCTGACACGGAATTAAAGAATCCATTAAGGCCATCACTGTGCAAAGCAGCCTTCATATGTCCCAAATCACTAATTTCATTCTGCTTTGGGAGGCTGAGAGCCTTCATTACCAAGTAGGCTCTCCAAGCAAAGTGGAATTAAACACACACAACCTCCTGCAACTGCTCCTCAAAGAACACTAGTTTGGATCTAGCTTCTGAACAAATTATTTATTACATTATTTTCTTAGAATTTTTGTAGATGCTAAAATTCCTGTTTGTATGTGAAATGAATTCTTCCATCTGAGAAGGCTTCATGAACAAATTCTGTGAAAGGCAGTACAGAATCTTCCCCTCTAAGACATCAAATGACGAAGTTACTCAGATCAGTACTTTGCACATTTCTTCACAATATGCAGCTTTGACAGCCTCTTCTGCTCAGTGAAACAAGAGAGACTCGACACAACTCTGTCATCTGCTAACAGACTGACAGAGATAAAATTGGCATTAAGTCGAACACAAGAGCCTTAATATATATGAAAATTGACCAAAATCTTATGTATGAAATTTGGTTTTCTTCATGTTTCAAATGGAAATCTTCCCCTTGTAGTCAGAGTTTATACTGTTTCTGTTCATTATGAATATGTAACACAGATTTTCTCCAGTCTTGTGCAGCAACATTTTACATCAATGAAAACAAGTCTCTCTCCTCTCCTCTCCTCTCCTCTCCTCTCCTCTCTCTTCTCTTCCCTTTGCTTCTCTGTTCCCTGGGCTAATTAGGACTAACACATTTGGTGTTTTTCTCACAGGTCACAATTTCTAATGTTCTGGTTATTGTAGCTGTAATAAATCAGAGTGCACTTGCTTAAACAACTAGGGAATTTTGGAGGTTCTCACTGCTCATTTTGGGACATAAACTCCCACTTCTCTTATTTTTAACTATGGTAGCTACAAAGCTGAATTACTGCTACCAACTGTAACGCAGTAAAACCTTGTTTGGTTGCATGAGCTGAAATTAGTCTTTATGACATCTCCAGTATTATCTGACTTGAACAGTAAGTGAACAGCAAGAACTAATAAATCTAAACACAAATTAACCATAAGCAGCCTAAATTTAATCAGTAACTGGCACTGTTTTATCCCATGGCAATAGATTTTAAAAAGTTTCCAACAACAGAACAGAATACAGGTACTTTTTTTTTAATGCAAAAACACACATGATAAATACTTGCTAGAAAGCACTAAGAAAAGTGCTTTAAGATGCCATAAGTAGATGTGTGGAGTGGATTTAAGGATGAACTTTCTAAAGGGAATGGACTGGGACTGACTGCTTGAAGGCACCCTCCAGTTGCCAGCTGTGGATGTTTCTAAAGAACAGGTCAGACAAATGAACACTGGGAATTATTTGAAGTTCATCCTGAGGTGCACAGGAGACAGTATTGATAGAGTTGGTTCAGTATCTTTAGAGCATGTATTTGACTGCTGCATTTATCTTAGGTCAGATAAAAATCAGAATTTATGTATTAGTTACCCTTTTCCAAAAAGACTGGCATCCTGTAGGGAGGCCAGTTTTCAGGCTTTACAAAAGACAATTCTTACACTACCTTAGTATGAGGCATGAGAAGAGTATCTGCATATAAACAACACAAGAGAAACTGTAAGGTGAGAGAAAATAGAAACGAAATGAAAAAAGGAGGAGAAGGAAAAGAAATTAAGAAGATACAAAGAAACATCACTGTGTGAGGCAGGACAATGCAAGATATGCCTGCAATTCAGCACCAAGAGTCTTCAAAGAATACTATGCTACATCTTCGTGGTAAGCTATTTGTGTGAGTTGCTGAATGGTCCCTGACAGGAATTTCAATTGTTCCTCTTACCTTCTCTTTGTGGAGCCGGTATTTTTTGGTGATTAATACTGCTCAACCTTTTTTCTTCCCCAGGCAGTAGATAAATCTCAGAGCTCATCAACATACCCAAGAATAAACAAAAAGGAGCAGAAATGTATCACAGCCTAAACCCAAACTCTGCCAGGTAGAAGCTGCCTGCCAAAGCCCTGAGCTATCTGGCAATCCCACAGGCTGAGTAGGACTGAACCATGCCATCTCTAAAGAGCCAGACTGCAGGTAATACTTGTTGCTGAGCTTTCTGGAAAAGAAATACCAGGAGAAAAAGAAGCTGTTTACTAATGAACTAAACACAACCTAAAATTTCATCTCCATTTTACTCTACCAGGTGAGAAATGTGAGAATTTTAGAGGGAGAAAAGAGTTCTGTGAGTTATAAATTCAGTATGTTCTACAAATGCATGGTACAATCCAATATGCCATTTAATAACCCAAACATGGAAACAGACCAACAATACAGCAGCAACCCTATCAGATAGGATGATTTTTTCATTCAGGAAAAAAGAAGTCCCTTTCTCTGGTTAAAGAACAACCAGGGCGAGTCACCTGCTTTCTGACCTGTGAGTTTTTTATAAACTGCACGAGCAAATCAAGCGGCCCAGTCCGAGATGGAGGAAGCTGGAAGATGCAAGGTTTAAGGCTGTATTAATGGAATGGAACCACCAACTGGAAAGAAAAGCCTAAGTTTAGGCATACACAATTTCAGGCTTCATCTCTCTTGAGGTCTGGCTCCATTTCAGCAATAAGTGATTAACTGCAAACCACAGCATGGGTAAATTAATTCACAATTTCCACTGATGTTGCTGTGCTTAAAATCTGGCTAAGTTCTGCTTCTGGCTCTACTTACCAAGGTGACAAGCAGATGTTTTATTGGTTGCTCTCTAAGCAGCCAGACTGAGCTTCACACTCCCATGCATCCCGGTCACTGGTGTGACCTCGTATCACTTCAAGCGTATAACCCAGGTACTTTGATGGCTTTACCTTTGTTTGCTGTGTTTAGCATTCCCTCGCTAAAACATCAAACAATTATTCAGAACAATGTCTGTTCTTCATTTGCTGAATGTTAACTAAGTCTCATCATTGTTTCTTTATGCATTTGGAATGCAGCTTTCCCAAACCCACAGCATTTCAGAGTGTATCTGACACGGCCTCCCTGTGGGGCCAGCCAAGCTCCCAGCCATGGCATGCCCTGCTCAGGTGGGATGCCAGACTGGATTCTCACTAGGGCAGAAGGGGTCCAATCCCCATTCTGAGAAGACATCAGCAACAAACATACAGCTGACATCTGCTGATCTGATTTCCTCCACAAACCACACACTGATCATAAAGTAGGCAAAAGGCAGGCAGAGGTGTTATTAATACAATATACACAGGCAGAAGAAATATGGATGCCAGTCTGCCAGGCGGCTCTGACACCAATTACTGTGACCAAGGCAGTGCTTGCCCTGCAAGACTACACAGTCAGCCAGTGAGCTTCAGTGTCCGTGCAATAATGAGGATACTCCCCCACATGTGCTGACCATGACCCAACAGAGGAATCCCAGAACACCTCAGCAAGGGATTAGATTGCTGGGATGGGGCCCTGCAGCTGCTCTGGGTGCAGGGGCTGGCTGAGGCAGGTGTCAGCCGACAAAGCCATTCTCAGGGACACACAGTTGTATCTGTGTGCAGCCCCAGGCTGTCATGGCCTCACTCCAGATGCTTTCCAGTAGCTCTTTAACCCTCAGGTGGACATGCTCTGCTGTATCCTAACATGGAATTGTGAAAATCCACCCTCCTTCTGTGGGTGGATTTAACACTATAGCAGATTCCAGGAGATTTCAAAGGCTAATCACATTGGCCCATATGATCATTTATTTCATGCTGGACCGTGTTCGGCAAAAAGCAAGGCTTCTACTTTCCAAAAGAATGATGTTCAACCCATTAAATAACCAGGTTTTCTTCTATTTTCTATAATTCTATGCAGACTACTTCATGAAGACCAGGATCACAAGGCACTCAGAGTAACTCAGAGTAATATTATTGCTCCAATTTCCTAATAATTGAAGTACCTGGTATAGCAATTACCTTGGAGGCCCTGTTGCTGTTTGGAAAGCTACACTGGAGGAATGGTGCAGTAAAACAGCAATTTCAACCCAATCCATGTGCTAGAGGATGCACAGCACTACTCTGCTGCACACACTTCCCATCAGTACTCATATGCACTGATTTTGTTGATAATATAATGAAGGGATTCCTTTGTCTCTATTTTAAAAACAGGCTGTAAGTCACAGGGTTTCTCAGGAAATTAGGTAGCATCAGTTTTGTCAACCTCTACAGAATCTTTTCAGATAAAAAGGACTCATAAATACCATCTTCCACTTGCCAGGCTCAGTGGAGGGGTTTTTTGGTTTTTTTTTTGGTGTTTTTTTTAATTCTCCAAAGAATTTTTTTCCAAAGTTTCTTTTTTTTGTGAGTCAGTTTCCCTGTTATCACTATGTCTCCTTATGTCCACCTCCCTTCATCAACTGCATTCCTACCCTGAGCATACTTTCAAGGAAAGAACGTGGTGTGATTCAAGTTGGCAAGCAATGGTAATTTTAAAAAATGGAAGGAAGCTGTCATTAAAAGCAGAACCTGAACTCAAATATACCCATGCAATACTAAGGAATTCTAAAAACAGAAACCAAAAGAATTCAGGGAAGCAATAAAGAACTAATTAATCCCAAATCTCTTCCACTGCCACACTGCTTTATCAGCAAGGACATGCACGAAAAGAGGACCAGATCAGACACTGTTACACCAATATCAAAGTACAGAATGACACAGACCCCAGCACTGCTACCCTACTCTTGTGCCAGAAGAACTTAGATCACAATCTAACACATATCATTATCATTAGGTTTTGAAGTCCAGTGCCATTCTGAACACATTTGTGATGTACCTCATTGCTTTTCTGCTTCACACTTAAAAGATCCATCCTACCAGATAAAAGGTTCCACAGTAATAATTGCAACTGAGAAATTTCAGTTAAGCCTTACAGATCACTGTGGTCAGCAGTGAAGGGAAACACAGCCAGACCTAGCCTGAAAAACCAAGATCTCTGAGGCAGAACTGCACCAGCACTGACAGTGCTGATTGCAGCATCCCAGCTATAGCCTGACCACTTAGTGCTGCTGAGAGCTCCAGTCTCCACTCCCAGGCTTGCCTTGCTCATTCTCCAGCGAGCCATGTGGCAGGAGGCATATTTTAATAGAGTATCTATGATTTGTAACACTTTTACTGTGCTTCCCAGTTTTGGTTCCAGTAATTCAGTCCTTCTCTTTTAACAGCATAATATTCATTCCATTTCTCTGGAAATATAATTTATACTAGATAGTAAGCACCAAATGGCCAGGAAGGAATACACATCACTTTTTCTTGCTCTAAGAAAAAAAAAAAAGCCCTCAGCAAAGATTTTAATGTTCCAGAAAAAACAGTTATGTGCTTCAGTTTCCAATGAGCCACTAAACCAGAGCTATCAAATAATTCTGGAAGGTTCTGTCTTTCTGAAAGAGAAGGGTAATTTTGTGAACAACTAAAAGCATAATCATGTGTGACACTTGCAATGTAATTTAATCCCTAGACTGGGAAGAACTGACATTTAAAGTAGTATGTAAGTCAAAACTGTTTATGCCATCCATAAGCATAGTGACTCCTGTGTGTGACCCAGTAATCCCAGCACTAGATTTCCATGGAAAGCCATGTAGCAATTTGCTGCTGAGGAGCTCTTATTTCACAGCCCTGCATGATGCCTATGGCTGTGTAGTCTGGGCAGAAGACAACACAGATTTACCAGGATGGATAACTGCACATGGATCTTATAATGGATGCAGTATGCAGTTAACATCACCACCACCATCTCTGTATCAGCATTTCTGAAATAATTTATTATTTTTGTCTGTATGTACCCATAAAGTTTTTTATTTCTTTTCTTAAACAAAAAACAACATCCTTTCCATTAGCTGACACCTAAACTGGAAACCTAAGCCAGGCTAAAGAAAATTCCATTTTTAACTGGAAAAGATGGGTTATACATTCCTGTGCTGAATGTAAATAATGAAGCATAAACACAGCCAACAATAGACAAAGTATTATAGACTAGCAGCAGCATGCAGTGTAGCAAGCAGCTTCATTTTATGAGTAAGTTTAACACACTATTGCTTTGTTTGACCCATCAATTCCCTATTACTGTTCTAATTCTAACAGCTAAAATTAAAAAGCAAACAGTGAAGTCAGACATTCTTGAAAGGGGCCCTGGATAACGCTCCACTTTCAATAGCAGGCTGGACCAGCTGATCTCCTGAGGTCCTTTCCATCTGTGAGCCTCTGTGCATGCTTCTCTCCTTCTTCCCCTCACTGAGAAGAGGGTGAGACAAGTGAAATGTGGGATAGTGAAAAGTAAGATTGGGTTCAAAAGACACTGCAGTATTTCTGCCTTAAAAAGAAGGCTCCATTAACAATAACATTATGATTAAAATGAAAAACAGCCAAGTAGTATTAAAAGAATTTAAAGTAATGGAGGAAAAAGCTAGTACATGTTAACATACAGAAACTACAGGTTTGAACATGGCACTATCCAAGCGGTGAATTACTGGTACTACTCTAAATACCTATTTCCATTTACTCTTCTGTAGAGTCACCAGCAGGGTACACATGAGCTGCTGCTTTGGAGAGAAAAAAATCTTCCCCATCAGATCTGTACACAGGACTGGCCTGACAACATAGAGTGCTTTCTCACAAGCTTATTACAGTTGCAATTAGAGAGAGTCTGCTCCTGCAGCACATACATAAAACAACACAAGAGTTCTACATACTGTTCCTCAGAAGGGGGGCAGCTGCTTTTGACATTCCTCTACCACTGGATGTTTTCTCTGTACAATATGTACGGAAAAAATGGAACACATGTACATGAAAGGACCATTTTGGAATTGCACATAGGAGGATAAAGGGGGCACTTATTTTTCTAGTCACTGTAGATTTTATGTGTAAAAAAGAACCCAGAAACTAGAATCAGCAATCTCCCTGTAAAGTCTGAGCAAATGCCTGGAGCATGGGAATGGGGCAGCAGTAAGAAAGGTGTACAAAGAACCAAAAAGTTAAGACCTATTAATTTCAAAGTGCAGAAATGCAGAAGCACACAAAAGCACGTAATTTCTCTTGTCTTTTGTTAAGAAAAAAAATCCACTATTTCCCAACTACTCTGTGGATGAACTCTACGTCAATGTTTAAGCAAAGGGGACCTGAAGAAGGGGGAAGAGGGGAGGCCACCCATTCTTGAGTGAAATAATATTTTATCTGTGCTCTGGCTTCCACTCCTGTGTCTGATATGGGAAGGGTAAAGCATGTGCTTTTTTCCTCTTTTGTCTCTCTCCCCTCTACCTAAGATGTGAATACACTATCTGTTTTTAAAAATCAATAAACTATCTGTATTTCTACTAACATTTTTTTTTTCCTTTGTGGAAACACCTCAGCTTTTAAGAACAGGCGCTTGTTATGGCAACTGGGGCAGCTCCAAACTAAAGCTATTTCTTAGGGCAACATCTTGCCCACATGTTAAGACAAATAGACGCAACTTTCAAGGAAAAAACAAGAGGTGGGTATTATTTACAGATACACTACTGAGCAGCTTTTTACTCTGTAAAGCAACAAAGTCAGCAACACCATCACACTGAGAACCAGAAGTCATCTGATTTGCTGAAGATATTAAAGGCCCTAAATTAATGAAAACTGAAACCTTTGAGAATTTGTTACATCGTACATAAACATGAAATAGAAGCAAATTTATATGTATAGCTGCTTGCTAGAAAAGAGGGATTTGCTTTATTTATTTGGGAAGGCAAACTCCCATGGTTCTAAATGGAGATTAGCACTTTTAAAAATGTCTGCATGTTAAATTGAAATGTATGCTGAGTGTGTCCCAAAACTGTTCAGTACAGAGCATTTTGATAAGGTATCTGTAAGGCAGAGTCACAATAATAATGACTGACTCTATGATGCTAATACTGATATAAATTATAACAAGTATTTTTACATTACGAGAAGGCTTCCCAGGTATACTGTAAAGAACATAGGCATTTTTAGAAAATATGTACGTAGGTGAATTAAGATATGAAATGTAACCTATGTGGGATAGTGCTTTAAGTTTTCCCATAATGGTACTTCAAGGTTTGTGATTGTGACTTGAGATGTTAGAAACCAAGTAATATAACAAGGACAAGCAGCTGTCAGAAACTTTTACTTGCATGTATGCACAGTTGATTGTGACACTAAGCACTTTTAACTCACCTCTTATTGGGGTTCTGCAGCACAAACTAACATTCTCCTTTTATGTGACTCAGGATAACAACCTGAAAAAGGAAGAGGTGTGCCACTATTCTTACCAGATAACAGGTATTTCTTCTGCACTCTTTTTCAAAGCCATCACATGAATACACTCTTTTGCAGTCAACTGCACCAAGACATATCAATCTTCAGGTGACAGGACTGAAGCTGACAAGGAGCTGAGGAAGGGAAGGTCCTGACCTACTTAGGTCAGAAACAACCAGAAAGTGCTGAGAGGTGCAGGACCAAGTGGCTAACTACTGCTGCAAAGCACCAACTTGTGTGGCTGGTGTAGGATAGAAAAAGATGAAGAAAAAGGCTTTTATCAAACTTTTCAATATGAGTTTGTAACAGATTAGCATCACTCCTGTATTTCAGACCAACAGCAATGAAGTTTAACTAGGTTGTATGGACTGTTCCTTTTCTGTCTGTTCCATGAAGTCTCAAGGCCCTCTTGGAGAATCAAACAATAGGACTGCAGTAAATGTCTGCCTTTCTCATATGTTTTGCTTTGTTTCCTTTAACTTTCAAACAAAGGTTCAATTCATGCGTGTTATAGCCTACACTGGACAGGATCTAACTCACTTGGACTACAGAAGTAAAAACAGGCAGAAAACCCTGCATGTGTAGGATCATTCTGGCCTTAGTAAAAGTCATGGTAGAATTTAAACTAGATACTCATTAACTGGCTGAAAGGTTTTTATCCCTTGCTACCTTCCTGTCCTAGAGATCCATGTTCTAAAAATTCCTGTAACTCTGCTGGGTGTAAGATAATGAATTCTGCTGTAATGTCTCTTACTGAGAGAAATCAAGTGTAGTGAAGAGCTCACAAGCTCTGTTAAGGATGAATTCTTACATTTCTTTAAAACAGAATGAAACACCATGCCAGATTTGCAACCAACAAAAGAAGTAAAAAAGGGAACCCATCCAAGGGTATTCTGAGAAAGACAAAACATATGATAAAGCATTTCTGCTGTAGACTCTTGAATGTGTACTTAAACCGAGTTTGACTTTCCAAAGGAAATTAAAACACACAGTAAAAGACTGTTGGCTAAAGAAACAGGAATATTGGGAATTGATTGGAAGTGCAGGGAGGATCTAGCTTAAATAAAAGTATCTAGGTAAGACAGAAAAGAAAAACGAATGCTTTGCTTCAGTTTTCAGGAGGGCTGGGGGATGGATATCCCATCCAGCACAGAGAATACCCATGCAGCAGAAAGGATTTTTAATAAATGGTTTAAAGTGCTAAGAAGAGCAGTTTCAGTACACATTCTCCACTTCTCACAGAATTAGAGAACATGGGTTCCTCAGTCACTGCTTCCACAAACATAAGAATAGTAAAAGTGTTTTACATAGTGTATATTAATTAACCTTTTGCCCTCTTCTTTGTCTCTGTACAACCTGAACAGCTGCTCACTTGTTTATCCTCCAAAAAGAACAAAAAATTCTGTGAAACTTTTGACTTGGTGACTTTGTTTCCATTGTTCTTGATATAATTGTTAGGATGACTATTAGTGCTCTAGTTACTGGTAGTTATTATTCTTTTGAAGTCATCCCTTTCCACTGAGTTTGTACCCTAATGGGAGATTGCTAGCTGTTACTTCAATCCAGCTACCTCGTATTTTTCAACTAAAACCACCTTCATATAGAAGTTTTTTAAAAAGTTCTACCATTAATCTTAACATTCTGCAGCATTTAATATGTATTGTCTCAAAAACCATCAACCTGTTTTCTTTGACTTTTCTACATATTTCACATGGCAGAATTGCCTTTAATTGTACTATCTAATCTAATCTATTTCTGTAACATCAATATTCTGATTAAAATGTTATCCAGATAATGTACAAATGCTCCTGTGCAAGATCAAGCCAACAAAAATCTCTAAAACAAAAATGGGACACTTAGAGTCAAAAAATGACTGAGAACTGTGGATACGCCCTGGATCAACCATCTAGTTATTTCAAATTGACAGCTACCACTGCATTAAGCAGTCCTTGCAAGTGAATAACGAAAAGCATTTTAAGGGGAGCAGCATCCTGATGCTCCAGAGGCACTTCTATTACAGTTCAGCAGTACAACACCCCTGCCACTATGTAGCTGCTCTCAAGCATTACGTTATACCTTGCAGGACTGCAATGAATGTTTTATGTATCTTTGGTTAAGCTTGGACATTGAAGTGCATAGCTGATAATTTGCATTAACAATAGTACTGGGCAGCATTTTACAGTTAGGAACTCTATTTTTTAAAACATTCTCTGTGTAATTACATGTTTGAAATGCTTCCTGAGAAACTGATCTGGAGAATTTCTGCTTTTACTGCCATATTGAAAAATTGCCCCCTGTGAATGAGTGGCCTTGTCCATTTGCATTTCTCAATTATTTTTTGATCAGTGAGTTCTTACCCTGATTCAGCCTTGCAATCCATCCGCTGTAATCAGCGAGGTGCGCTCTCTGGCACTATCAGCACGCTGGCCACAGAACATTTCATTTCCTCACCTTGGCTGCTACGCTAACAGTGTACCTCTGAGTAACCACCAGATTTACTAAAGCTTCTTCCAAGAAACTGGCATTGTCTGGAATGTATCTAACTAGGAATGCAAACATATCCTGACACAAAAACGAATGCCAGGCTTTTCTCAGCACTCTCTGTGCTGGCAATCACTATCTCTAAGGGATGCTGGAGTAGCTGACTAATATTTCACCAAACCTTAAAAAAACTTTCCCATGGCTGTGGCTGAACAATGGTATTCATTAAGTAGAAAGCTCACGTCCTTTCTAACAATTTTTTTAAAATCTCCTGAGCTCTCATCAGGACTTGCAAAGCAGCAGTGGAAGATGGCCCTGACAGAATCCATTCTATTACTGTCCACTCAGGTGTTGGGCAGTGACTCACGATTTTATGCGTGCACAGCACATGTACTGCACACCCTATTACAGTCTCTTCCTATCTAAGGATTTTCCCCTCATAATACCTTTCTGAGCGACTTTCCACATAGACACACCCCCACTGAGGACTAAGAAAATACAGTTTCCTGCAGAGCTGTGTCTGCCTCTTCGCAGAAACTGAAGTCATGTTATACTCCTCAGTGCATTTCCCAATTCCCCAAAAATGCAAAACTCCAGAAAGCAATGCTCAGACATGATCATGGAATTCAAGCCTAAGAGGACTGGACATAAAGAAGACTCTTACCTTGCTGAGAGATAGAACTTTGTAATCTTAAAAGACCTAAGAGCCCCTGAGTCAATAAAGGAGGGATAAGCAACACAGGTATTAAATGAAGATAATCTAGAAAAAAAATGAGATGTCCTAATGAAAATTTCTTATCCTGTGTTCACTGACACAGGAACTGCTCTGAAGACCTAACAGAGCATCACCCACAATCTGGTTTGTTTGGTTTGGACCTACATCCAGCTCACAATCTTTTACTGCTATACATGTTGGATGTTTCAGGGTCTCTCTTCAGTATACAAACAGCTTCCTAACTGACAACTGCAATAAGGATGAGACATTGTAATCATTTTGCACATTTGAATTCCTACTTCAACTTACACACTACAATAGATTAAGACTAATGTTCTTCACATTAGAATGGTTTTGGTTGGAAGGGACCTTTAAAGGCCATCTAGTCCAACACCCCCTGCAATGAGCAGATCAGTTTGCTCAGAGCCCCCTGCAGCCCAGCCTTGAAAGCTTCTAGGGATGGGCCCTCTACCATCTCACTGGGCAACCTGTACCAGTGTTTTACTACTTACATTGCAATAAATTTCTTCCTTTTATCTAGCTCAATCTCTCCTCTTTAATTTAAAACCATTATCCCTTTCCCTACCACAACAGGCTGTACTAAAAAGTCTGCTCTCATTTTATTTATAACCCCCCTGTAAGTACCCAAGTGCTGCAGTATGGCCTGCACAGAGACTTCTCCAGCCTGAACAAGCCCCAGCTGTCCCAGCTGCTCCTCGTGGGAGAGGTGCTCCATTCCTCTGATCATTTCTGTGCCTCCTCTGGATCCACTCCAACAGCTTCCCTGTCCTTCCTGTGCTGGGATGCCAGAGCTGGAGGCAGCTCTGCAGGTGGGGTCTCACCAAAATGGAGTAGAGGGGCAGACCCACCTCCCTGTTGGTCAGGCTGGGCTGTAATGGGTTTGTATGCACAAAAAAAGGAATCTGTTTCTTACCATGTTCTCAACTGAAAAGTCAATGCAGAAGACAAACTTCCTTTGAAAAATCTATCTATATTGTTATTAATGTTTAATCTTATTTTAAAATAAAATTGCTGAACATACAGACATTGGAGTTCAGTCGTTTACCATTTTTAATGAGATATTCAGGGGAAATTCTACATCTGAGAAATTCTGGCTTGAATTTTAAATATAAGCTGTTCTGATTCAGTTTCTGAACTTCAGGAAAAAAGCAAGGGTAAGTGCAGTGATCGTAGTTGTGTAAGACTGAAAGAAATCAGATTAAGTCTTCTGGTGTAAGGCTGAAAGAACTTGATATGGGATTATCAGAATCAGCTGGAAATACTCTCTCTCTTACATTATGCAGGTTAAAACTGAAGAGCTACAAGAAGATTTGGTTTTGCAGCTGCAAGTTAGTAATTAATGAAGTGAACGATGATCTTTACCAACCAAACTTAACTACATATTTTTAAAGAAGTAAAGACATTTTTATGCAACATTCTGATGTGGTCATCAATGCAATTCTAGACTTCCGGAGTTACAATCACACGTTTCACTGTAACCCAGTGAAATTTCCCAGGTCAGTTCAACTTGGATATGAGCCTGGAGGCATTTATCACACATATGGTTCCGAATGCTCCCAAAAATGCGTTGACATCCTGACCCATCTCAGATATGAGTATGAAAAGAACAAATTACAAACTTACCCGAATCATCATGACTGAGCACCTGATGCTATGAATTGTATCATACACCTTCTTGGAAATGTCGACAAATTGGTTGTCATCAAACAGATGCGCTGTGTTCTTGCTTAAGCTCTCCAATGCAATATTTACTTGACTAATAAACTCTGGAATCACTATTAAAAAAAAAAACCAAAAACAAAAACAACCAAAATTCAATAAGCATAAAAGGGATAGAATATGTAATTTTTTCTCTTTCAAAACGTCAATTTTTTCCTTTTTTCAAAATGTCTGACATTGATAAAAGCTTTATCTTCTAAAAAGCATTACAGCAATAGTGCAATTACTTTTAAGTGAGAATACATTTGTAGTTTTTATCACAGTTTTAAAAATGCCCATGGTGAGGACATAAGCTGCGGATGGTTGTACAGTACTAGAAAGAAGAAAGAAGTTTTAAAAGGAGAGCTGGGGAAGCAGTTGTAAAAATTTGTTGGTGATTTCAATAGCAATTTTACCCAAAGAATCAGGATGTACAACCTGGCTTAAAGTTGGAACCACTGCTGAACAGACTTCCACTATTTTGTAATCTGCTTTCAGTCTGAATGGAAATATAACTAGCAGAAGATTAATGCTTATTCTTCAAATGAGGAAGTCCCAGAACTGTAACTTGAATTTACAAGGGCAATTTTTCTTGTTTGATTGAATCAAACAAACTGTGCATTCTGAGTCAGTTTGATACTAATCTTTGCTTTACCCAGAAGGGCCTGGGCATTTTCTTCTGAAGCTCCACGGCCTTGTTCTCCATAGTGACCTGATAGCACTGTGTTATCCTCAACCCTTCACATCAATCTGAAGCAAAGGAAAACTGGCACTGAATATGGAAGGAATACAGATGGAAAATCCATCACACACACTAAAGGACTTCAAACAAGCCTAGACCAAACTAATTTCCTGCCACTTGGAGTCGGAGGACATAGAAGAAACAAATGCAAAAGGACAGAACTCAACTAGTGTAATATTCAATATGAATAACAAACCGCACAGTACTAAAGTGCTCTCTCCGGCAATGTGTTGGTTTCAAACACTAATATTTTTTCTGTTCCACCCTTCACTCCAGAATTCCACACTGCGCAATTCACAAATTCTTAACACATGAAAGCAGTACTACTGTAGTGGTTTTGGTTTGCCAATTTTAGATTTCCCTATTTTTGAAATTTTCCAATCAATGCACCACTGAGTGTGGTGGGTTCAGTACTGGCCAATCACCAGTGGATTCATTTTCTGCTGTGAGATAGATTAGGAGAAAGGCAAAGCAGGCTCAAAACTTCAGGGAAGTATAAAGAAAGTTTTATTAAGAATAACTAAAAGGGAAAAAAAGTTAAGAATCAAAACAAACTCTTCAGAC
Source organism: Dicaeum eximium (assembly GCA_013396995.1). Lineage (NCBI taxonomy): Eukaryota > Metazoa > Chordata > Aves > Passeriformes > Dicaeidae > Dicaeum > Dicaeum eximium. Next base: position 89,941 of record VWZP01010004.1, read on the forward strand.
ACTTCTCATCCCCCCCGCAACCATTTCCTTCCCACTGACAATGCAAAGAAACAAAACCTAAAATTTTCAGCCAGTTCCCCACCTATAAAATAGTCTTTTCTTCAGTTCACTCAGAGAGATAAGTCCCTCTTGTCCATGTTATGGAGATAACATGAGGATTTCCACCAGAGGAAAGAAACAGTTTTTTTGCGGCTCTGAATGTCCTCACGAGCACAGCCACCCGGGGGAAAATCTGCAGTCATGACAAAAATCCCTCCCATTTCCACAACCTTCCCAGAGCTGTGTTTATGGGCCATGTCCACTTTGGGGTTACTCTTTTAAAGATGAGCTATTCAAAAGAGCAAAGGTTCTCATTATCTATCTCAAAAGATCATCTTCATCCCAGGGAACAGAGATCTTCTTCTCTCCTAAGGGCACAGGATCTCATCTTCTCTCTTTCTCTGTTCAAGCTTCTCATGGGATCACAGCTCCTTCATCATCTGCTTACTTCAGCTTGGAGACCCTTGCTCAAATTTGAGCCTTCATCTCCCCAATAGTCTCATGCATTTTAGGGAAAAAGAGTCTTTTCTCCATAACTCACAAGAGGATTTCATCTCTAAAATCAATGCATCTTCTCATCCCTCCCATCTGGGGCTTGACTTCTTCACTGACCTCAATGTCTCACGTCGCTCCTTTACACTGGCTCTCATCTGGTTCCTTTCTCTCACTGGAGTGAGGACTGGAGCACTGAAGGGGTTAACATCTCACCCAGGGCCTGCAGATGGTCCTGTGACCCCTGCAGCAGGAACTGCGGCTGCAGGGAGGCCACTCTGCTCTCAGGGGCCCGATCTCCATGGCAGCTTTCCCTTCCACAGGGTAAAAATCCCCGCGCCGTCCCTGGGCTGCTCCTGGGGCCCGGCGGGCTGGGCTGGGCCCCGGGCTGGGGGTGTGTGGGGATCAGCCCCACGTTAGCAAGGCTGGTTCCTTTGGGCCCCGCAGCACAGCCCCCCTGCCCCTCTCTCCCTGCCCGGCAACCCATGGAGGGGCGCTGGGGGAAGGCCCAGCCCAGGGGAAAGGGCCCAGGCCTGGCTCTGCAGATCCTACCTGACCTCCCTGCTGCCCAGCAAGGAAAAAGGAAGTTCCTGGGTTTTTCCTGACTAACGTGGATTTCACACAGGGGTGTACAATGTTCATCACTTCCATGAAACACTCCCATCTCAAACCATGACAACTACTAATACAATAAATGTGGAACATTTCAGGCAAATCTTGACATATATAATGAATCTGTAGGCAGACAAAGCTTCAGCTGAAGACAGCCGGATTTCTGAATTAGAAAACCTGGCAACTTAATACTTTAAATAGTAGGAAAGTTGCCCCAATAATGCTTTCCTCCCTAGCTTTAACCATAACCCACATAACCCTTGGAGACACTTAAAATTCATTCTCAAATTACAATAACTTCACTGTCTTGGAGCCAACAAGTAGTTGCCACTTAATTTGAAAAACAGGGTATTTAAAATCAGTGCTACCCTCTTCAGATTATCACTGGAATTGTCTCACCTTCAGTGGAAAGGTTTATAACAGTACACAAAAAAGACAAAGTACATTTCTCATTTGTAACCAAATAAAATAATTAAGGAGAACAAGTGCCTATTTGTTGCTTTAAAAAAAAAAAATCAAAGAACCACCACTGAGTGAGAACTTTTCATCATTTCGTAACGACTTTTTTTCCAGTTAAACAAATATTTTGGCCCCTAGACTATCAAAATTTATAATTACAAGTGTAGCAATCCAGGCTGCACTTGAGTACACAACTACCACCTCAGGGCCTTCTTCTAGCAGCATTTCAGATGTGGCTTTGCAGCAACAGCACTTTTACACAGACAATTAAAACACAAGGCTATACTGTAGTTCTAAAATATGTACACGCCAATCTGCTAATAAAGTGTGAAAATACACTTGGGCTATCAAACAAGTCTTATTTCCTGTTCATTTCCCCTGTAAGTGATAGGGTAACTCCCTCAAATCCAAGACCACTGGGATTTATTTCAGTTTTGAGCTCCCAACCAGTCACTTGGAAAAAAAAAAAAAAGAAGAGCATTTTTGTGCATATATGAGCTCTTACCCATGGATAACTGACGTCCCAAATACTTCATAGACCTCAAATAGTCAGGCAACCCTCTGAAATACTGCATCAAGTGGACTGGAATTACACCAATAATGTGCATCTTTCCTGTACTTGGCTTTATTTTTCTAGGCAGCCTAAATATAGTGGACAAGTGGATGCAACTGTAAACAGGTGGAAATTATTCATTTTTTCAGTCTTTGAAAAACAAAATTAAACAAATAAAATTAAAATATCAAGTGTTAGACAACTGAGAAGTACTAAATTTTTATGGGGATTTGTTTGTTTTATTTGTACATTTTATTTCTGTTTTCTTTATGTTCCATTTTGTTTCTCCTGCAACAAAAATTAAAAGCAAATTTCAATACGAGCATCTGTAATTATGCTTTCCCTGAGGTGGAAGGTGCAGAAAGGAAGATGTTTGGAAAATAATAATATATTCATAAGCATAATGTTCAAAGTCCCTAAACTAATTAAAGATTTCACACTATCAAAAATACATTCTTGACATTAAACTAATTTGTTTTAAAATTCATCAAGCGTTCCCTAATTCCTCCTTTTTTAAAAATAATACTATTCATATTTCCTTGTAGGCATGTCTTCTTAGTCCTCTAATATTTTTACTTGATTTTGTCATCTTCAATCAAAACCAACAATAAACCCAGTTTGTAGTTTAATAGCTGTCGAGGCCCAGCTCTTCACAGAGGAAACTAAACTTCACTAAGCCCTTTATTCCAATTAGCAACTCTGTGCCTGTTATTTTTAACAATAAAATTATCAGGAAACAGATTCTCAGCTTTGCAGAAGGCTACTGCCAACAGGTGAGAGTACGAGCCATTGTGCTTGTACCTTTTAATTCAGCTGTGTTAAGGGATTAACACTACCTCAGCCACCATTAAAGCAGCTTGACAGTGAAAAACCAACAGTCTCCAAAGCTGAACTGTCCACACGTGTCCAACACTCACCTAAAGTGTGTCTAACAAAATGAACACACCTGACCAGACATGAACAGTCACCACCTCCTAGAACTGACCAGAAAAAAAAATTTACTTCTTTTTTTAACTTCAAAACCTTTACTGTTTTTAACTCAGAGAAAAAAAGGGAAGAAACCAGCAAACCCATAATTTATCTCAAGAAAAAGAATTTGTGGTAAATACCCAAAGTTTCCCTTCAGTGTTTATCCGCATGTACAAAGCCTGTGAACAACTTACGCCGTGGTGCCAGCAGACTGGGAAAAGGCTGGAGAGTTCCCACTGGAACAAAGGCTGAAGAATTCCTCCTTCAAAGGCAGCTTTGAAACAGAAGTGAGAGCACAGGCAGCGACTGAAGCTCTCTGTGGCACAGCTTCAGAGCTCAGCTACACACATTGCAACCCTGCCACAGCTTTGGCTTAACTCCAGTGGCCTTTCAACACAGAAGACAACTCTCTTGGACATTCAACCGCCAGTACACATCTTCTGTGTCCGAACAAAAGTCATTAAAAAATATTATTTAAAAAAAAAAAAAAAAGCGCCAAGTTGGAGTGAAAAAATGGTTTTTCTTCCGAAGGCAAGAAAATCAGGGTAAGGTACTAGTCATGAATCAGGACTCTAAGAGGAGGAAAAATTCCAAAAAACCACCTGAAGTATGGTCAAGTAAGGCCTAAAAAGCTACTGGATGAGTTTCATATGAAACTAGCGTGATAGCAGAGCACTGAAATAAAGCACATGTGCAGGCAGGCAAGTGTGTGTGCAACCTAGACCTATGCCAAGGCAGAGGTGGTGGCAGCATGAGAAGTGACTTGACACAAGAGGCATGGACCCCAAATACTTTATTATTCCTCCAGAACCTGCTCACCTAGCATAAAAGTCAGTGTGACGGGTATATACAGGTTGCTTACAAAGGAATTAAGCAGTTTTCCGGTTGCAAGAATTCAGTGGAAGTAAAGGAAAGTATGGCTGTAAAGATTAAAAATACAGCCACCTCTTAAATGCAAGGTAATACTAGAGAAAGTAAGAAATCTAGTTAACAGCCACACAGCCTTTATTCAGTCTTTATTTAATTACACTCTTTGAGATCAAATAATAGTTTGCACTTCCTGTGATTAAAAAATAAGCATTTGTAAATTTCTTCTAGAAAGGTATCTAAGAATTTCAGATAGTAAGAACACTGCCTATTGCAGTAAGCCAATTTTACTGCTAAGTATTATGTCTACTCTTAATGTCACTGCAATCTAGAATGGTATATAAAGAATTAAAAATTAAAACCCATCTAAGCTGAGGCAACTGTGCTGGCTAAGGGACACCATGTGAAATAAAAGGGATCCGCTGGCAGCAGCCTGAGTCACAGCACCCAACATGCATTTCAGAATGGAACAGATTGTTTCAGTGACTGATGGAGATAGCTTCATTAGAGGTGTTCCAAAATACATTTAAATAATAATGGAATTACTATTAAAAAAAAAAAAAAGGTACTGTGCACTCACTGCAAGAAGTTGAGCTGAATAACACAAACAGGTTTTGAAACTCCAACCACTTCTGACTCTTAAAAATCCACATAATGCAATTCTAACATGAAGATCAGGCTGCTTCTGAAGGAAATTTCACTATGGTACAGACCCTTAATTCAAGCCTCTATTTCTGTGATACAATGTTTAATTAGTAACTTTTTACTATGGCACTGTATCCAATGGCTCTCCAAGAGATACATTTACAGATATATATATA